>LFYR01001622.1:644681-683747 GCA_001185155.1 Zostera marina | reverse complement strand
TTCTTCTTCTGGAATTGGAGATAGACCTGAAAATTAAGAAAAATAGTGCAAAATACAATTTCTATCGTTTATAAGAACTGATTGTTTGTTTTACAGAAGCACAAAAAGTCATCAACAAAAATAAGATGTGATATAGATTTAGCTCCTCCCATAGTGTAGTTGTGAATCTCCCGTCTTTGCTCTGCTCCATGCATGGAACCTTTGTGATATTCCCTCCATCACCAATTTAAATAATATTAGAGAGAGAGGGTCTCCTTGCCTCATACCCCCCCTCTCGGCCCTAAATTGTTTAGTTGGTTGATTTTGCAATAGAATAGAGAATATTGCTGAAGTAATACATTTCATTATCATGTGTTGAACTCATTTGAAAACCTCATCCCCTATAGCATTTAGTAAATAGCATTCCAACTTAGTCAGTCAAATGCTTTTCTCAAATCCACTGCAAGGCAAGCTCCGATCCTCTTTTAGGAGTAGATTTCTGCTCAAAACTTTCTCTTGAAGATTAGGGTTATCTGATATATTTCTACCTTTCACAAATGCACACTGATTTGGAGATATCATGTTCATGACTGATAGTACCATGACTAATCTTTAAAGTAAATTAATATAGTATTAAGATTCCTATTATTATTTTATTGGATAGATTAATTCCCATAATTTTGAACTAGTTTTAGATGATGAAATTATAACCAAACAAAAATTATCTAAATATAATTCTTTGAGATATATATCATCAAATACTGGAAATGAAATGCCAAATAAGGCAAGGATCAATGAGGATACTATATTAGTATCAAATAGCAGTAAAACACATCTTGGGTCAACAAACCGAAGTGAAAAATGCATAAACAACAGTAAGATTTCCACTGGATTATCAAATCCAAGTGAGGATGTTATAGCAAATCTAAACAGTAGAAATTAATATATCCAAACTCAGGAGGAAATTAAAACCTAATTTCAAACAGAAACAGTGCTTCCCCTGGGTCAATAAATCTAGGAGAAAACTCAAACATAGATAGCAATAAAATTTCAGACTTTAGTTCAGACAGGGAGAACTCCCCTGAGTCATCAAACTCAATAGAAAATGAAAAATCATTTTCAAACAAAACAAACTCAGACTCAGACTCAGACAATAAGCAGATATACAAGAGCTTGAAATAGAAAGTCCTGAAAATATATCTAATGAATATATTCAAACAAATAAGCAGATATGAAACAAAATAATTGAAAAAACAGCTCAAAATGAGATGCAATCAAATATAATAGATACTAATCATCCATTAAACAAATATATATCATAAAAAAAGATAAATACAAAGATAAAAGAATATTTAAGAAAAATATCTATGAGTAATGAACCTCATAGTTATGTAGAAGGTTTAAAAAACCCAAATTGGGTAGAAGCCATGGAAAAAGAGATGCAAGCCTTAATATTGATTAAAACATGGGACTTAGTATCTCTTCCACCTAGGAATACTTTATTATTTTCTAGGGATTGAAGTGTCATATTCAGATCATGGGATCTTTCTATCCCAAAGAAAATATACTCTAGACATCCTAAATGAAAATAGACTCCTAGATAGTCAACTATATAGTATAAAATATCTAAAATTCCATTAAAATATCTATATAGTAAATTAAGCTAGATTAATTCCCATGTTGTTTTATTGGATATTTTATTAATTCCATGGGAAAATCCTTAGCTTTAAAATTGTATTGGTTTAAAAACTAATTGTATTGGTTTAAAATTCTTAGAATGACCAATGATGATCGAACTTGGATGTATAACCGGCAAGATTCAAAAGGTCATCTAACGGTGGAATTTGGCAATGGCGTCCCTCATTTCTTGAAATGTGCAAGAGAAACACTTGGATGTGAAAGAATAAAGTGCCCTTGCTTTACCTGTTGTTGTTCATTTTATTTTTCGATAGATGAAGTGGGTATTCACCTTTACAAAAACGGGTTCATGGCTGATTATTCTATTTGGCATCAACATGGTGAAATCGATAGCTCAAGAAAAAAAGCACGGATAGAAATTTTCGAAGAATACAACCATACTACCTTTGAAGTTGGATCTAGCAGTAACAATCCAATAGTCAATATAGTTCATGATGCAAGTAGACCCTTCGTTATCGATGACCATCGTACTGAATTACCCAATGTTGATGTCCAAAATATTTACAATTTGTTAGAGAGTGCAAATCAGAAATTGTATGATGGATGTAAAGTTAAAACTCTAGAGGTATTGTCAAAAATTATGTGCATCAAATCAACATATGGAATACCTGAAGTTGCCATTGATACAATTTTGGAATTATGGGGTTCATCCTTACCAGAAGTGAATAATCTTCCAAATTCGTATTATAAAATAAAGTAAAAATTGAATAAACTTGGGATGAAATATGAAAAAATAGATGCATGTCAGAATAACTGCATCTTATACGCAAGGACCATCAAAACATAACTGAGTGTCCGACATGCAGACACCCTAGGTACAAGACAATAACTTCTACTGGTCGGAAAATACCATTTAAAATTTTAAGATACTTTCCTTTGATACCCAGACTTCAACGGTTATACCACTGTTCAAATACTGCAAAGGAAATGATTTGGCACAGTCAATGTCGGAAAGATATCGCCAATGAAGTTAGACATTCAGCCGATGGTGAAGCTTGGAAATATTTTGATCGCACTCACGAAAGTTTTGCCGCAGATATTCAAAATGTGAGACTTGGTTTGTCCACTGATGGATTTAATCCATTTGGTCATTCGAGCGTGCCGTACTCATGTTGGCCAGTTATCGTTACCCCATACAACCTTCCACCGTGGATATGCAACACACAACCATTCATGTTCTTGACTATTTTGATCCCCGGTCCTCACAGTCCAAAGAAAGAAATTGACATTTATCTATCCCCTTTGATTGATGAATTGAAAATTTTATGGAATGACGGGATTGAGACATACGATGCATTTAAAAAACAAAATTTCTTAATGAAAGCGGCACTTTTGTGGACTATTTCAGACTTCCCAGCTTATGCAATGTTGTCCGGTTGGAGTACTCATGGAAAATTAGCATGCCCATATTGTATGGGAAACAACAAAGCATTTTATCTCAAAAATAGTAGAAAGATATGTTTCTTTGATTGTCATCGTCAATTTCTTTCGGCAAATCATCAATATCGGCGACAGAAGGATAAATTTAGTAGAAGGATTGAAAAAGATGTTACGATTGAACGCCTTACAGGATATGAATTAGAATCTCACATCCTTTCTCCGGATGAAGTGATTTTTGGATTGTCGCACAAGGTCAAAGAATCCAATTTCGGGAAAACACATAATTGGACAAAGAGAAGTATTTTTTTTGAATTACCTTATTGGAGTTCATTATTAATACGTCATAATGTGGATGTCATGCATGTTGAGAAAAATGTTTTTGATAACATCTTCAATACAGTTATGAATGTCAAAGGCAAGACCAAAGACCATTTAAATGCTCGGAAAGACCTTCAGGATATGCGTATTAGACATAGCTTGCACCCACAAATTTGTGACGACAAAATACTTATTCCCAAGGCCTCTTATGCTCTTGAGAAGGACCAAATCAAGAAAGTTTGTGAATGGGTGAAGACATTGCGTTTCCCTGATGGTTATGTTTCAAATATATCTAGATGTGCAAGCGTCGAAAATTGCAAATTCTCAGGTATGAAGTCTCATGACTGTCATGTGTTCATGCAAAGATTATTATCAATTGCTTTCATCGATTTGTTACCTAAAGAAATTAATGAAGTATTAACAGAAGTTAGCCATTTCTTTAGTAAAATTTGTTCCCCTACTTTGAAAGAATCTGAAATGAGAGCACTTGGAAAATCCATTGTCGAGACTATGTGTAGATTAGAGAAGATTTTTCCTCCTTTTTTTGATTCAATGGAGCATATGTTGATACATCTTCCGTATGAGGCACAAGTCGGTGGACCCGTACAATACAGATGGATGTACCCGTATGAGAGGTAAATTATACAAAATAAATTTTCTAAATAATGTTTATTATAAAATTTTAAATGAGATTATCTATCTTCAGGTTTATGTATTTTTTAAAGAAAAAAGTACGAAACAAGACTTTCGTTGAAGGGTCCATTGCTGAAGCATATATTGCTGAAGAAATAGGGAACTTTACTTCAATGTATTTCGATGATAACTTTCAAACAAAATATAATAAGAAATCTCGAAACTTTGATGGAGGTATAGTTGAACCGGTCGGTCGTTTATCCATATTTTCACAACCTGGTTGTGCTCTTGGTGGTGGTAAAAAACGATACTTAGATGACAAAGAGTACCTTGCTTCAATTACATATCTACTACTTAATTGTGATGAAGTCGTACCATATTTTTACTAAAGAAATGGATTTCCTTGGCGATATGACTCGAGTAGTTAGTTATGTTCAAATGTGATTGGTACGACATCCACAAAGGAATGAAAATTGACCGTTCGAAAAATGTATCGATCAACATACATACTAAACTTAGAGCATATGAACCCTTTGTTCTATCTCAACAAGCAGAGCAAGTTTTCTACGCACCAAATGTCTCCCAAAAGAATAAAGATTGGCAAACTGTCATCCGAACAAAAGCTAGAGATCGTTTTGACATTCCAGAGGAAGAGGGAGATACATATCAAGATGACTTTAATGAGTTCCCTTTAAATCTTCTTGATGATAATAACATTGATAATGTATCTCTAAATGTAGATGGCTCGTTTGATGTTGTTTCATTCGCACCTGACCCCACTTTACATGAAGAGAGTGAGAGTTATGTCGAAGATGAAACAGAAAATTTCAATTCTGAAGATGAATGTTCTATATGAGTCGCCTGAGTGAGTTATATGTTTTATACATTCATTTTTTTTCCAAGCAGAATAATTTCATTTTATTTATTCATTTAGAAAATATTCCATTAGAAATGGCACGCGGACGGAGTCGTAAACGAACAAACGACGGACGATCACAATCTGCAAGAATAGATCAAGAAATCGTAGAGGACCGCTTCGATGAAGAACATCGAAGAAAATGGACAAAAGGATTGAGACAACCGGATGCACCAACTCCCGCCACTATTCTTAAGAGCGGGTGAGTATTTTCATTATAATTCATTATATTTTATTATTTAATTTGATTGTTTTTTATAGGACTTTTACAAACAATGTCAGAAGTCAAATAGGAATATTAGTAAAATGTAATATAACGTCACCTTTAACTAAATGGACTTCTTGGAAAGAAGAGGAAAAGGAAAATATTTTCGTCAAATTTCTGGTATGATTTATTTATTTATTTGTCATTTTTTCCATATGTCATTTTTTTCCATATGTAATGTTTTCGTCTTTATGTAGTGCTATTTCTCATTTGAGGACATTCAATTGGCTCGTGAATGTTTTGATAATTATGTACAATTAAATTATACATGTTGGTTGTATAAAGCGAGACAAGAGGCAAAGAAATTGGCAAAAGTTGACACACTGATCAGATCTTGCGCTAGATTTCCACCGATATACCTATCTGCGGAAGTATGGAGTGAAATGATTGAAATTTGGTTAAAAGAAGATTGGAAAAAGGATCCGAAAAAACATCAGAAAATAGGACAAACAATTCAGATTACATGCCATACACGGGTGGATCTTGTTCAGTTGCGGCCACTCATGAAAGAATGGTAAAAAAACATTTCTTTCATATATTTTACATTTATCATTCTAATTTTTTGAGTATAACAATCAGAATGAAGAAGTTGGTTATGAAGTCGGTCACTGTGAGGTTTATAAGAAAACACATAGTTTGGCTAAGACAAACGACTGGGCCCATCCAAAGGGAGGATGCTTTATTGTAAGAAAATTCGTTAGAAATGCTTCGTTTTAAGATATTTAAGTCATATTTTTTATTTATTATTGATTTTCATTTTTATAGGCTGACTATAATGAGCTTCAAAGAAATGCTATGGAAGCAGAAAATTCTGAGATCAACTCATCTAATGGATCACACACACTCCCTGATAATTTAGAATTATGGGTCAAAGCTACTAACGGAAAAAACAAAGGTCGTGTGCTTGGAACCAGAGCAAGTGATCCAATGCCATTACCAATTCCTGATAATATGGCGACTTCACAGAACACAACGACGAATTATATAGAAATTCAACAACAAAAAAGTAAAGAAGACTTTGATCGGGCAGTTCAAGAGGCCATTAGAAAACAGATGCCGGATATACTAAAGGAACTAAGTGAAGACTTACGTCGAGAGACGATTGTGGTAATTAGCATTTATATATAAATCAATATTCATATTTTCTTTCTAATTTCAATTTTTTTTTACATTAGGGTCAGTCGAGCCAAGGACACGACAACATAATCACGCCTACTACAAGAGATTCAAATGTCGAAAATGTTGGCAAAAAAGCGACTAAAAGTCCGACTAAAAGTGGGACGAATAGCGCGACTAAGAGCATGACCGACACTAACAAATAAGTTCCTCTTTATTTATCTTTTCGTTTAGTTTTGTTTTAAATGACATGAATTGTATGAAAATGAATGGTTTAGAATGAATGGTTTAGTTTTGTTTTAAATGAATGGTTTAGAATTCATTCCTTTTCTTTTATCTTTTGGAATGGTATAGAATTGAAGAATTAAATGGAATGTTTTGGAATTGATTGGTTCATTGTTTTGCATAATTTTTATGGATATTTGTGTATGAATGGAATGTGTATGAATGGAATGTGTATGAATGAAATGTGTATGAATATATGTTTGAATGCTTTTTTCAGGTTATATGAATGTGTAAGACCTTCAATAGGCGTCTTCTAAAATGTAAATATTTCCTATAAATATTTTAGAAATTAGCCACGGCCTTTTGACATTTAGCCACGGATTTTGGCCGTGGCTCTCCACTTTCAACTCTGTTTCAAGGATTTAGCCACGGCCAGTTAAGGATTAGCCACAGATTTTGGCCGTGGCCCTTCACTTTCCACTCTGTTTCAAGGATTTAGCCACGGCTCGTTAAGGATTAGCCACGGCCAAAATCCGTGGCCACGGCAAAATAAAATTAGCCACTGAATTATGCCGTGGCTAATTTTTTAACATTAGCCACGGATTTTGGCCGTGGCTAAAATAAATGGCCGTGGCTAATATTTAGCCACGGAAAACCATTTCCGTGGCCAAAAAACAGTAGCCACCAGACTTACAGCCACGGAAGCTCCCGTGGCTAATTCCCGTGGCTAAATCAATTTAGCCACGGATTTTGCCATTTAGCCAGTGAACTTGGCCGTGGCTGTTTCCCTGTTTTCTTGTAGTGGCATTTTCGGTACACATAACACATCTTTTAAAATTAAATAACCAAAATCAATTTTTAATTTAACAGTGCCAATGTGTGTGATGCTTAGAACGAGTCTTACCATCCCCAATTATTATACTAGTCATACCTGAGTAGGGCTGAGCATCAAAAAATTGATCAATTTCCAGAGTCATGTGATGCGACGCCTCGGAATCCAAACACCAATTGTCATCCGTAATTCCCTCCATGCCTGGATTTGAAACTGAATCAACTAGGGTTCCTGCCACATACGCAAAATTACCTCTTTCTGAGCACAATCTTGCCGAGTGACCCCCTTTGTTGCAAATCTGACATTGAATGTTTGGAACAACAGCTCGAGGTGGAGCAGCTGTTGAATTAAGTTAAGAGTACCCTCCTCTCTGAGAGCCTCCCCTTCGACTCCAATATTGTGGCTGTCCTCCATTCCGACCTCCACGAGAATTGCTACCTGTCTGGAAATTTCCACCATGCCCATGAAAATATTTTTTATTTTTGTTATACCTGGACGTATGGGCTGCAAATGCTGAAGACTTCCCTGCTACTACCGATGCAGATGCCGACGATTCCTGACACCGCTTGATTGCCAGATTCTCCGCTATAAGGAGATGATACACATCTTCAAAATCCAGACCTTTCTGTACTTTGATCGTAGTAACGAAAGAGGCATATTCATCCAGCAATCCATCTAACGCATACCCAATAACTTCTTTCTCGGTTAATTTGGAACCACACCCGATTAGATTATCGGATAGAGAACAAATCGCAAGAAGGTAATCAGTCATCCCCCTGCCGTCAGTCTTCTTCTCGGCGCCGAGTCTATCCCTGATGGTTTTCGCATAGACTTCCATCCTTGGGGATAATTTTTTCTCAAGATTCGCCCACACCTTTGACGCCATCGTCTCATTCACAATCAGAGGATAAATCGATTTGTTGACAGAAGATTTGATCGACCAACCAGTTGCTCTTTTGCCACTTTTAGAATTTCGGATTTATCATATTGTCTACTCGCTCTTCTGGAACTGTTTGATCGGGTGCTACAATACTCATCAGACCATACATATTGAGCAGATCTTCTATCTGCGATTTCCAGAACAAGTAATTATCGGAAGCCTCCAATTGATGCCTAATACATCTTCCTGTGTTAACCAAAAATGGATTAGCTTCATACTGCTCCATCTCTCAGTACCTGAGTTCACAGCAGAAAGAAAAAAAAAATCAAGATCTCCTCGCTACTGTCGCGAATGATACCATATCAGTAGTGGAAAATCTCAATGTATTCGATTAAAGAATCATATTATCTACAGACTCAATTTATACTAAAAGACTACTAACTATCATTATAACTACTCTATTTAACTAACTATGTTGTTATTAACTGAATATAACATTCTCATTCATAGTTATTATCAGTTATGTGTAGACAAATTATAAATCGGCAAAATTTCTAAATTATAGTTACTAACATCAAAATTAGAAATCTGAAGTAGCAAATGAAAATATATTATTGAAATCAAAATTAGAAATATATTATGGAAATCATAATAGAATTCTATTATGATTGTAAAATTCATAATATAAACCATAAAAAACAGTAAAATTCTAAAAAATCAACACGGCGTACCAATCGGACCATGACGATGGGTGCTCGGAGGATTGGAATCACCCGGTTGGGGGATTCCAACTTCCAAGGTGCGTCGTTCAATTCCCAGCGGAGTCGATTCCAGAGTTTCTGGGTTCGATCCTCAATGGAGACGATTTTTAATTTTTTTAAAAAAAAATTAGATAAAAGTGCTTAAAGTAAAAATGATAGTAAAATTAAAAATATTAAAAATAGAAATTTGAAGTAATGGACAGACAGCTTTCGAAATTAATTATTTGGAAATCATACTCTCCCCCATTTGAATTAAACAGTTGTCTATTTAATAAAACTACCTCCATGTATAGAAGATGGTAGTAGTCTACCAAATTTGAGTCATTGGAAATCATGAAGAAAAATTAGATAAATACACACAAAAAACATGTTAAATCACATTATTTGCTAATTATTTTTATTTTCTTGTTTCAATAAAATGTAATTCATTAGAAACAGTAAAAAATATATGAAAACTAAAAAATGCAGTGAGATTCTCATACTCAGATCAACCCTCAAATGAACTTCACTGGTCCAGTTAATGGCAATGATCCCCATCATGTGTATCCTACTCAGAGACTACAGAACTACCTAATTCTGCCCATGGTGTCACTCTTAATTAAAATTTTCTGTGAAAACTCACTAGCTAGCTAACTCACAATAGATCTTAATAAAACAATAAAAGCAAAAAAAAACTCACTAAACAAAACATTTTAATAAAACATAACATTTTTTTTTATGAAAACAATAAAAGCCAAAAAACAATATTGTATCGCAATGAAAATAATGAATGGAAGAAATTTAATAAACCATACAATACCAGTAAACTATTCAAATCACATTCAAACCTTTAAAAAAAAAATCAAAATGGAGGAATGGGGGCATAATAGATTGATTAAAATCAATACTGGCAATAGATAGTATTTAATAATACAATGGGGGCAAAAAATCAAAATAGCGGGACGAAGATCAAAAAAAAAAAATCAAATCACAGAATTAGGTACCTGTTTTCAAATAAAACCGTCGGACGAAGATGAAGCCACGAAAGTCGTCGCCGGACAAAGATGAAGCCACGGAAATCACCGCCGGAAGTCAACGAGAATCGGAAAATCGAGTTTCGGTAGGAAGAGAAATAAGAAATCGCAAAATAGTTTAGGGTTTAATTTAAAGGTTTAGTTGGGTAATTTACGTTTTTCGATAAGCCGTCCCTAATTTTACATTTAGGGATGGTCATTTTCCAAATAAAAATCATCAAAATATTTAAAGACGGCTTATTACAAAAACCGTCTTTAATTGTCAAGGTCGGCGACAGTTCCTCAAATTAAAGAGTCATCGCCAAGTCTAAATAAAAATTCATAATTAGGGAGGGTTTTCGCAAGTCGTCCCCAAGCCATAAACCGTCGTTAGCATCGTGAAATTTTTACAAAATCATTCTTTAGATTTAGAGCCGTCCTCAAGTCGTCACTAATTCCTATTAATGGAATTAAAAAATAGATATGCATTCCTGTATCACCAGATAACTCATTCTGGTTGGTCCTAAAAGTGGTTGGTATATCCACTCTGGTTGGTCCTAAAAGATATTATTTTTTGACATTATGCAATAAAGAGATTAAAAAAAGATAATCCGACAATGAATCAAAAGAAATAACGACAATTCAGTCTTACCATTGCAGGCTTGGGTGTGAAAATTGACCACTCAACCTAGTTAATGAGTTTTAGTTCTATTTAAAACTTGGGTGTACTTGACATTTTTTTTGCTTCAGGTGTGCCAAAGCGTAAATGTGCCTAATTTTTTTCATCCGTTAAATTCTAATCCATCGACTGACGACCCGTATGTTACATTATTCTCGAGTTGTACTCGTTACCCGTATTACGTTGTATTGACGCATTTAACGCATGTACGCCCCGTATAATAAAATAATGTTATTGCATGTACATGAATGAGGAAAAATAGTCCAACATCGAAAAAATTGGGAATGCCTTTGTAATTTATATATAAAGAATCAACAAATTAGTTACAACCATGTGACATTGGTATCTTTATGACAGAACTTGATATAAAAAAGTTATTATTATAAACCCTAATTAATTAGCTATAATGTATATTATTGTCAATTGACATTGAGTACACGCATTTTCTTTTTAAACGTATTAAAGAATTTCTTAGGTGTATTGTATTATCACCCTATTTTGACATTTGACCAAACAACAACGATTGATAGCATGTTTTATATGTTTTTTTTTTTTTTTTTTAATGATTTTAGCTTCTTGTTTCATACTTCATATATGTTCTTCATAATTCATATACAGTTTCATTATTTTCTCTAGATGGGTAGTCGGAATGGTTTCGGTGTCTGGATCTTATTCATCTCTTTATACGGGTTTAGTCATTTACAATTATTCTATGGAGCAGTCAATCAGCAAGACCAGATTCCTCCAAAAAATTATGTAAAGATGACAATTGTGAAAGATGGCGCTAGAACTGGAGCAGGCATGCCAAGAGCTAGCTAGCATCCTTCTCTCCCTCCCTCTCTCTCTCTAACTTATATGTGCAACCAGAATCGAGTTTTAAAATGTAGATTATGTGCAGTTTGTTTGGATGGGAGCTTGCCTGGGTACCACATTCAAAGAGGGTCGGAGAGCGGTTCCCAGAATTGGCTGCTACAATTTGAGGTACTCATCATACCCACTTCCTATAAATTCAAAATTTAATCATCATACTCACTTCCTACCGATTTCCATTCATTAAAAAGAAACATGCCTTAAGATAAATTTTTTTATCCGATATTGCCGGATAAAAAAAGACTTCGGATTCGGATGGAGTGAAAAATATTCACTCACCAGACTCCGATATGCCGTGATATCAGATCTCCTTCAGACAGACTGAGGGATTGTCCTGGTGCAGTCGACGTAGCAATCGACTTATAATCAATCATGCTAAATTTTTGGAGCAAATCAATCAAGTATTCCCGTTGTGTGACGGCAGATTGATATCGGACGTCGTCTTTATTTCTAAGCAGAGAAAATAAAACAGATGTCCGAGGACTCTACTCTGGAATGTCTGGCAGATTGTGAATTACAACATAAGTTCTTCATCATCGGTGCCAGTGATTATGAAATCGTCCACGTAGTTGAGTATGTAGACGATTTGATGATGGTATATTTGAACGAACAACGATGAGTTAGACATGCAATTAGAGAATCCGCAACTGGTGAAGAAGATGACCAGTCGTTCATACCACACCCTCGTGCTTGCTTGAATCATTAGTGGTAAAGAAGTGTTGAATCATTGATTCGATTGGCGGTGAGATGGTGCCAAGTATCCAAGACATGACTAACTATTCAGCGATGTACCAGTGGTCGAAGTTCGGATTGGTCTTTCCATCTTCATTTATCATCAACGGAGGAGAGTCGGTAATCAGATTGGAGATACCCTAGTATTGAAATGGAAGTGCAATTTGAAAATATTCGGAAGTGAGAGTTTATTTTGAAAGGAGTAGGAAGAGTGACAGAGTCCATGGGTAGAGTTGCAACGAAAATTTATCCGAATTCGGATTCGAATTTTCTTATCTTAGACGAATCTGAATTCGGTATCCGAATCGAATATATACAAACCTAAATACCATGCTGCATTGCAGCTGCTATAAATATCTAATATATAACTCCTATTTTCTTCTTATGTATGTATAAATTAACATATTTTTAATCAGGGTGGAGGTTGGTGCCATGATGTGAAGTCGTGTAGTTTAAGATCGACAACCTACCGTGGTTCAACTTCTCTAATGAACAAGTATGAAACATTCACAGGAATCCTTAGTGATGATATTTCATTAAATCCAGGTAAATAAAACTATATCAATTTTCGATAATGTAATGATTTTTCTTCTTCTAATTATATAATTAAATGCTGATCTTGTTCCAGATAAAATATAGTATAAGTGGTGATATAGAATATATATAGCTGAAGAACTCACATTGGGTTTTTTGAGTATAGATTTTTACAGTTGGAATAGGGTAAAGATCAGATATTGTGATGGAGCGTCATTTGGCGGTGACTCTGAATATAGTGATCATGTAATCAATAAGCTTCTGAATTATACATATGTAATTATATTAATTAATTTCACCCAATTAACATGAAAATAATTAGCTGCTTGTTTGGGATTATTCAGAATACAACATTGTACTTTAGAGGACAAAAAATCTGGAAAGCTGTTCTTAATCAACTTATTTCAAAGGAAGGACTGGGTCTTGCAAGAATGGTATGTAATGGATTTCTGCATTAATAATTAAAATTATTTCTATTTCTGCTGTAATTAAATGACAAGATCTGATTCTATATGCAGGCATTGCTTTCGGGTTGTTCAGCAGGAGGCTTAGCGACATTTTTACATTGCGATGATTTTGCCAAGAGTCTTCCCAATGCAAGGATTGTGAAATGCTTAAGCGATGCCGGATTCTTCATTGACGTGTTTGTCATGAACTTTTGTTTTCAAATAATCACAATGCCCTCATTTTCTTGTTGAAATATTAAATAACTGTTGATTTTTATGAAATTTGGGGTTAAATTTCAGGAACGATATTAATGATAAAAATAGTATAAGAACGTATTTCCAGAATGTAACTTATCTTCAGGTGAGAATTACTGAAAATATTGCCATTAACTTGAATAGTTATGTATGAAAATTTTGTTCCTATGATTAATAAATGCAGGATGTTGAAAAGAATCTGAATATGGAGTGCAAGAGGTCACATAAAAATCCATATGAGGTATGGAATAATTGAATAATGGAATAGTTTCATATATATTTTGATTGAAATGATTAATGAATTCTTGATATTTTTAGTATTTTGGTGTAGTGTTTCTTCCCACAGTATGGTTTGGAAACTATCAAAACACCTTATTTTCTCTTAAACTCAGCATATGATGTTTACCAGGTGAAAATGCTTTAATTCAAAATTTTCATTTTCTTTCCTCTTTTTTTTAGGATTTTTTTAAGTTGAATCAAAATATATCATTTCCAAAAAAACCCTAATTAATTGTTAAAAATCTCAACTTTTCTTTCTCACTTCTATCTTCCGTCGATCAATATTTATAGCCTTCCTCTCGCTTTGGGGTTTGGGAGCCGACGTATTTAAATTGGTCCTGAACCTATTCTTTTAGGGTCGGATGGATGTTATTATTAAATAAACCCTTAACCAATTAGAACAAGTTCTTTTAAACCCTAATCATCCTATTAATTAGTCATCAAAGACCTTTACAATATTCGAAAACATCCACCTACCATATTTGCCACATGCTTTCCCACTATCATCATAAACGTAACAACTAAATATAGTTTCCGCATGTGGTAATACCTCTCCTTTTGTTTTAAAATTAATATAATTGTCAAGTGATTTTATTTCAAAAAAAGGGTTCGGCCGACTTCTATATATTGATTTGTGGGATCACGCTATTCCCGTGATTCTAATGAAGCCAAATGTGAACTTGCGATCTAATTACCTCGATGGATCGCAAATCCTATGATATATAGAACATTTAGAGGTAATAACAGCTGGTAAATGTATATGTATCCGAGGGTGGCTGTTTTTGTATGCGTCGGTGACCTTTATTATAAAGGTCGTAAACTTCAAAATAGAAATCAGATGGAATTCTAATTATTAACCCACCCTAATTTATAGGATTTCTTGTGGGGCAATCTGAACTTCTGTCCCACTAACCGTTTAACCTCCTGAGGTCATCGACTTATGCCCTAAGTTGTCGACCTCTAGGCTAGGTGTAAATCCCCAACTTTCTAGAAAAGTCGTCAACCTCAGTGGAAATCACCAACTTCTTAGCAAAGTTTTCGATTCCTGCTAGAAGTCATAGACTTCTCTTGGGTTCTCTTTATGCACCAATTCCAGTATTCCCTTAATATTGTAAGTGTTGGGTTCCACATTCCTAGCTAGGTCATCTGTTTGAGTCTCCGAAGTCTATCATGCATCTTACGAGCAATAGAACCTAATTTGTAGACCTTGTCACTGAAGATATGATTCCATATATGGATTTCTGTATCATTAGTATTTCATCTTAACGTACGACGACCCTAAAGGGTAATTCCTATCCTATCAAAGATAGTCCGACCTGGTTGGGGTTGGCGATGACTCCTATATAGCTACATATGTGGCGGTGACTCCTACGAGTTAATGGGAGAATCAAGAGCTAGAATATATGGTCTCCAACCTGGTTTAGATTGTCTAGAATATACAGTCGTCGACCACTTCTGTATGTCTATCACTTGTACTTTTTTGAAATGGTATCAATATATTTTGAAAGTTAGAGACTTAAGAATTTGAAATGGTGTCAATATATATAAGCAAACATAATGATTATTTTCGTTTGAATCAGTTTCATCATATTTTTGTACCACCATCATCCGATCCAAAAGGTTTGTGGAAAGATTGCAGTGAAGATCCAGGAAAATGCAGTAAAGACCAAATTTTGGTTTTGCAAGGTTTATTTCATTTATGAATTGATATACATTATTAATTAATGCATTCAATTTTCCAAATAAAATCAAAGTACGATTTATTCATAGAATTTTCCATATTAAATTGAAAGGATTATATTGGGATTTGGGTAGGAAGTAGGGTTTAGATTAATTGAAATATGATTGAAATTGAAATTAATGTTTACATACAATAATTATGGAATATTCAAATACAAAAAAACCAATCTAATTATTTAGATATATCTAATATTTATATATGGGGGTGATTAGAATCAAATAATAATCATTTTCACAAATCAATCTTAAAGGTTATCGTATTAAAATGCTGGAAGCGATGAAACCAAATGCCATCCATAATCAAAAACAAGGGTTTTTTGTGAATTCTTGTTTTGCTCATTGTCAAAGTGAAGCACAAGATGTATGGTCTGGCCACAACTCTCCGAGAATCCATAATAAGGTAATCAATTATGAGTTAAACTAGTTGTTAATTTTAAGTATGTATTAATTTCTTAATTATTGCCCTATATATTTCTGTAGACAATAGCACAAGTTGTTGGAAGCTGGTATTTTGAAAGGGAGATGATGGTTAAACAAATTGATTGCCCTTATCCTTGTGATAAAACCTGTCATAATCTTATTCCCATTTCGTAGATAGAGTTAACGTACTGTCAAGGTATGTCACTTGATACCATTTATCAAATTGATCAATATTATTGATTGCTTAATTTGTTTCTATTGCAGAAATCAAAGCATATATATACACATTTTCCTTGGCATCAGAGCTCAATCACAATTCATATGTACTTTTGGACCCAAAATGAAATGTTGTATTACATTTCTTGCTAATTTTTTTTATAAATAATTGTTCTACTATTCTCATTAATAAATAATTGTTCTACTTCTTTTGTGAATAACTTATGGATTTCGTTTTATAAAAAAGAAACTCATTAATTTTAGGGATTTTACAAGTTATATCAAAAAATAATATTACTGTTTTAAATACAATTGAATTTTCGACATCTTTCTAGTTAAATTTTCATGCTAATTTTTCTTGTTCATTTCCAAATTACGAATCAATTCCTCCAAATTCAACAAAGGCTCAGTCTTTTTGATATTTTTTACATGATCCTTAAACGAGACCCTTAAATCAAACAATCCATTTCCATGATGATGTCACCGAAAAATTCCATAAAATCACAAGAGATTTCCACCAAGAACTGTGTATCATAGGTCTGGTCTGTCTATTATGGCATTGAAGGCATATATATTCCACTTGTACTATTACGAATTGTGTGGTGCGATCGACTCTTCCTTTTCCAAGGTGTTGTTTCAGCCGCGATGTCTTCTATGATGACCATGGGGTCTTCGTGGGGTCTTATGATGTTGTTCATATCACCTTCAGTGAAATATATAGATGAAGTCATTTAATTGGGGGGCTTCTCTTTCCTTGATTCTTCGAGTATGTGTGATACGGACACACAGTTGGTGGAGAAATGTATTGTAAGCGAACTGGAGGCTGAAAAGCAGATCAACGCCGACGACTCTATGGAGATGACAATCGTCGACCGTGAGCTGGGGAAGAGGGTGCGAACCAGACCGTGCGGTTATTCTGAATTTGAAGTCGACTGGGCTGGAAATTGAATGAGCCTTGGGCCACTGCTGGATTAAATAAGAATAATGTTAATTATAATTCAATTAAGACTATTTAGTATAAATAGCTGTAATGATTCTAATTAGGGCATCCAATTTTTAATCAAGAAATTAGCTGCTGCTATTTTCCAAGGTCGTGAACTACGACCAAGTTTCAGTTAAGGTACTGTAGATCTCTATTTTCTGGATTGAGTTTATGCAGGTATCATTTGGTGCTTTCAACCGATTCTTTAACTCATGCTGTGAAGCCATGCATTGTCGAGACAACCTGCCATTGCCGCATCAAGCACTCATTTGGTTAGCTTAACAATAATAACCTCGTAGAGCTAAGACTTGATTTCAGGGATTTACTCCCGCTGCCCGTGCCTTGGATATCCCTGATCAATCGATCTTGGATCTGAGGCAGTATTGGCCTACAGACCAATCTGTTCCAAAATATTAAATTTTTTTTCTCCTACAATCTATTTTCTGGATTCAGATCACCTACTTGAGAATATTCTGTGTAGGAAATTTTGAAGATGGCTGAAAATATAGAAACAAGGCTAGCTACCATGGAGGTGACCATGGGAAAACTTACTGAAATGATGGGGAAAATATTAGAAGAAAAAACTAGCTCTGGAGCTGCCAGTTCGGGAAGCAAACTTAATTTTCAAAAGAACATATCTTTTGGAAAGATCAATATGCCTAAATTAAGAGGAGAAAATGTTACTATAGCTGGATTTATTTAGCAAAAAAATACTTCAAATGCCTGAACACACCAGATGCTGAGAGACTAGAAATGACAGTATTTGCATTCGAAGGAATAGCTTTAGAGTGGCTATAATGGACTGATGATAATTTACAGTTTTCATCATGGTCAGATTTGTGCGATGAAAGGCTAAAAAGGTTTGGAACCTCTGAATTTGTAATCCCTACGGGAAGATTAAGCAAATTAGTTCAAACTGGATCAGTTAGAGAATATCAAAATAAGTTTGAAGCTATGTCTACGAAAGTAACTGATGTTTCCAAGAAAACGATGAGAGAAATATTCATATCGGGATTAAAGTCAGAAATTCAGAAAATGATAATCCAAGTTAAACCTAAATCATTGGGTGAAGCAATGGTTCTTGCCAACTTACATGATCGAGGATGACGAGTTAATAGTAGACACTCCAAGATACACAACAACAAAGAACTCGGGAACCTATCAAAAAAATCCTAAACAATATGTACCTCCACACAAGAGGATTAATGAAGATGGTAACAACCCTATTGTTAGAAGTGTGAACCTACAAGTTAGAGTGAGATTGCCAGAAGCTAAAAAAGAAATTAAAAGAAGCAAGAGCAAGAGTGTTTTAACTGTGAAGAAAAGTGGGTCAAAGGGCATGTGTGTAAAGGGAAGCTATTTCTTCTTTCTTCCGATGGAAAATCCTTCACGGAAGTCAATGAACCAGATGGGGAAGAATTTTTTCAAGATGCTGAGCAAGATTTATCACCAGAGGCAATCCAAGTTACTTATTATGCTCTTGATGGACAGATCAGACCGAAAACATTAAGAATTCTGGCACAAGTACACCAAAAGAGAGTGATGATGCTTATTGACTCAGGTTCTACTCATAATTTTATCCAAACAGTAAAAAGGTAGAAGTTTGTGTGGGTGAATTCTGTATGAGGATAGATATTTTTGTGTTGGCCATGGAAGGAGCCAATATGGTCCTAGGCATACAATGGCTAGAAGGACTGAGAGATGTAGGATTCAATTTCAAAGAATCTTTCTTCACATTTAATTGGGCTGGAAATAGAATTAAATGGCAAGGAGAGCCATTAATTGAGACTAGAAGCTTAAAGAAGCATGAGCTGAAGAACTTAGCTATCACTATAAGTTCAGCTTACAGTGAAGAACTTAACAACACCTTTTCCAAGGTGTTGTTTCAGACGATGTCTTCTATGATGACCATGGGGTCTTTGTGGAGTCTTATGATATTGTTTATATCACCTTCAGTGAAATAGATGAAGTCATTTGGGGGGCTTCTCTTTCCTTGATTCTTCGAGTATGTGGTTGATAACATGACTCATCAAAAGTAACTTCTGTTATGACCGACTGATCTGCCTTCGAAGATAACATTGATGATTTTTCTTTTCCGAGTTTCACTTCTGTCGGAATTCGTTGGGTTATCAGATCGGGATCTTATTTTTCGTATTTGAGCACTACATCTTTCTTGGGTATGCCCACTTGTTGTTTGGCTGTACTCCTTGAGTTCTACTGCTTTGCGAGTAGGTTGAAGTAAGTGTATAATTCCATACGATGCTCAGTGGTATGGTCGTAGTCCTGGTGAAAATTGTTAAATTTATTAGACTTTCGCCTATCTTCATTTATATCGGTTCTCAAGGATCGAGGTTTGAAAAAGTCACTTAATTCGATTTTTGTCTTTTTCTTATAATTCATCTCGGTTGATGTTTAGCTGAATGAATCTAACCATATCCTTTGCATATTTTCCTCTCTTGAAGTAGTCCCACTCTTGAAGAAAAAAGGAGAGATGATACATGGATTCACGTAACCCATATCAGTAACTATTTGATAAATTGTACTTCAAATATCTTAAAAGCAACAACACTTGGTATTTAAAGAGTTAGAGTGGGGCACGAAAATCAAGTCACTGACACAACTACATAACAAACATATATAGTGGGCGAATCAAACTTAAGTCGTCACCTCAAATAAGGTTGATGATTCCGATCTACCCAGTTCGATGACTCCAACATGAACTACAAAAGGTTATCGACTCAAATAAAGATAGTCAAACCAAAATGAATATAGTATTTTTCAAAATAATAGTGAGAGGAGTTATCAAAGAAAATACCAATTGTTGATACATAATCCCGTATTCGGATCACATCATCAGTAAACAAGAAAAGGTTTCGGAGAGAGCCCTAGGCGATAAAGGGAGGGAGTATTGATGTTACAAGATCCCGCATTTGGGTCACATCATCAGCATCCAAAAAAGGACCCCGGAAGCTCAGACAGACAAACCAATGAACAAGGATTCGTCCTATATAGGAGTAGGGAGCCTTGGGGTAACAACTGAACCAACAACAGAGAGAAGTCGACCAATTCTTCCGTGTCCAGGTAAAAATTGACTAGAATAAAGTCGACTAGATAAAAGTCGATCAGGGCAAAATCATCAACCTAAGCAAAAGTTGACCATCTCAGGTTGTTAGGCGGTTACAAGTTGTTACAACCCTAAATTCCAAAATGCCCATATGGAAATCCCATAAATAGGTCATTCTATTCATTTGGGTACCTTACATTCTTGAGAGAGAATCAGAACATTAGACATTAGAATAGATTGAGCGTGTTTCCAATTGGAGTTTCCAACCCGGTGCTTCCGAAGTAATTCTCGACTAATCAGGTTCTTCCCTCATCACTAATATAACCTTAGTTAAAAAACCAAGGCAACCATGGAGCTGACCAGAGTCTATACCACTAATAGTTCATAAACTATGATAGTGTCGTCTCCTACATTCAACATTTGGAACATACTTTACAGAGAGTTATCTAGGACAAGATCATATACATTGATGAGGATGCGAAAATTCCACCAGTACTCACGGTGGTGTGAGCGGTCATCTTGTTATGCCGGAGGTTTCGAAGTTCACGAAGCGTGCTCTACGTCAAGGTCTGGAGGAAGAAATCAACGACTACAATATAGGATCGACGATTACTCTGGTCAGTGCTCTGAAGTGGAGAAGAACAAATGCCTTGGATGTACCGTTGGGGTCCCCTTTTCTAGAGTTTCCAGGGCGTGATCCAAGGTGGAGATCATGACCTGACCATTATGGTGGTCGGACGTTATGCCTCTGAAATCGACGATTGTCCTGGTATGGTCGGCGACTTCCGAAAAGGAATATACGAGTACTCAAGGGATGGCCCATTTTGGTGAAATCCTCCAGTCCTCGACGATGTCCTTAGGGAATCGACGACGTCACAAGGGGAATCGGTAAGTCCTATAGGTTAGTTCATGCCTGGTGGAGACCTTTGGTTCTTGCGCTCCATGGGAGCTTTTGAAGGTTCCGACGTTGATGAGGGTAGAACCCGACCAGTACTCCAAGACGCTCTAGCAAGCGCCAGGCGGGGAATTCCGTGGGAAATCGGGCCGGAACTCAAGTGCGCAGAGCTTCGCTTCGCTAGGACTTCTCTACTCCAAATGACCTGCCTTCAATGAGTGGGGGGTGCCTCCTATTTATAGGGATTTTTATGGGGGTAATCTGGTCATTTGGGAAGTAACCGCCTAACTGATCAGATCGGGTCCCAAGGTTGACTTTCCAGAGATCGACTTTCTCGGGATCCGACTTTCATGGGATTCGACTTTTCTCAGAAGTCGATCCCAGGGAAGTCGATCCTTGGGAAAGTCGATCTTCCTAGGAGTTGACTTGGGACCTCCCCAAACCTAGAATAGGTACCTCAGCTCATCTCAGGCTATCCGGACTTTTAGTTGCTGGTAAGTTGTGACCGGGTTCGGGATACTGTATCACCAGTACTCCCCCATCCTCTGCGTATTGGATATCTTGGGATACATCTTTTAGTACTATGTTTTATGTGTCGGACCTCGTACTATCAGTATTTCCCCCTCTTTAAGTGCTAGGGTGTGGATTATTGGTGATATCCTGTGATACGAGATCCTCTCTCACCTGTTCTCCTCCCTTCTACGACCGCGAGGTTATACCTATGCTTCCATGGAGGTTGTCACATACTTTTGCTAACTATTGTCCGGTTTGTCCCAACCGAAGCATTCTCCTTGCGCAGTTTGCCTAGCCCGATTTCCGAGCGGAACCATGCATGCCCACCTTGACGCCTTGCTGAGCTGTCTCCGAGCAATGTTCGAATACCTCTCCCTTTTTCTGTGGCTGGAGTTGAGTGTTATCCCTTCTACCTATTTTGTTTTATAGGTGAAGTTTTCTTTTGAATTTTTGCTCCCTCCTTCTGTCCGCTGCTTCCGCGCCTGGGGTTGAGTGTTGTCCCTTCTACCTATTTTAATTTGTTTTATAGGTGAAGTTCTCTTTTGAACTCTTGCCCCCTCTCCTTCTGCCCGCTGTTTCCGCGGCTGGGGTTGTCATTTGTAGACTTGTTCCTCGTCTACCTATATTCTTTCATAGGTGTGGTTCATTCTTGAACACGTACCCCTCTGTCTACGTTCTTCTGTAGATGGGGTCAGTGCCTTACTGGTGTGTTCCCCGTCTACCTACGTTCTTCCGTAGGTGGGGTTCATTTTTGAACACTTATCCCTTCATAGGCGGGATGTGTGTTCTGTTGCTGTATCCCTCATCTGCCTATGCTCTTCCATAAGTGAGGTTTACTTCCAAATACTTACCCCTCTATCTACGTTCTTCCATAGATAGGGCGCGTGTTTTGCCGATGTGTCCCCCGTCTACCTACGTTTTTCCATAGGTGAGGTTCACTTTCGAAAACTTACCCTTTTCTAGGTGGGGCGTACGTTTTGCCGGTGTGTCCCCCATCTACCTACGTTCTTCCGTAGGTGAGGTTAACTTTTGAACACTTACCCCTCTCTCTACGTTCTTTCGCAGATGGGGTGCGTGTTTTGCCAGTGTGTCCCCCGTCTACCTACGTTCTTCCGTAGGTGAGGTTAACTTTTGAACACTTACCCCTTTCTAGGTGGGGCGTGCGTTTTGCCGATGTGTCCCTCGTCTAACTACGTTCTTCCGTAGGTGAGGTTTACTTTTGAACACTTACCCCCCTGCCTGTTGCGGCTAGGGTGTGTGATTTTCTGATATGTCCTCCGTCGACCTACGTTCTTCCGTAGGTGAGGTTCACTTTTGAAGCAGTTTGCCTTTGGAAGCAGTTTGCCTTTTGAAGCAGTTTGCCTAATTTGCCTTTGGAGCAGTTTTTTCGATTGATGCTTGCTCTTCTCAATACTAGGCTTCCTTTTCTTATCTCTTTATCTTTGACGCTCTTGTCGTGATATCTAGCGATATTCTGTTTGTATGCCGCATTCTTTGCCTGTGCATTATCCCGTAGCTCATCCACTAAGTCCAGAGCTGTCGCATATGATCTCACGTTCTCCTGCGTGTCATAGGTCAAGACTCTGACTGTTGGGATGCTAAGCTTTGTTGGGATTAGTGCTTCCATTCCACATGCTAGTGAGAACGGAGTTTCTCCGATGGGTGTTTTTTCAGTAGTTCTGTATGCCGCATTCTTTGCCTGTGCATTATCCCGTAGCTCATCCACTAAGTCTAGAGCTGTCGCATATGATCTCACGTTCTCTTGTGTTTCATAGGTCAAGACTCTGACTGTTGGGATGCTAAGATCTGTTGGGATTAGTGCTTCCATTCCGCATGCTAGTGAGGACGGAGTTTCCCCGGTGGGTATTTTTTCAGTAGTTCTGTATGCCCACAGGATCTTTGGTAGTAAATTTGCCCACGCACCTTTAGCTTGTTCGACCTTTTTCTTCAGTCCCTGAACAATGGTCCTGTTGTGACTTCTACTTGTCCATTACCAGGTGGTCTATACACTGATGAAAAATGGATTTTGGTGCCCATGTTCTCGCACAATCTCGTGAACTCCCCACCGGTAAACTGTGTTCCGTTATCTATCACTATGTGCATAGGAATGCCGGATCTGCACGTTATGCATTTGAAGACAAATTCCGTTGCTACACCTTGTGTTATCTTGGGTACCATTAAGGTTTCAACCCATTTGGGTCAGAGACCTTCCTCCCTGGTGTATTCCGCATACCCCCTGATGGATCTTCTTTACAATGAATTGTCCTTCATCTGCTGAGACACACTTCATTAGAGGCCCATCGTAGGATTTTTTATACAGGATGTCCCTGATTAGGCAGAACCTTGAAATGCGTGTTTGTAACTTACGCCTTTCATTTTTGTTCTCTGGGAGTTTTTGTCCCTCAAAATATCCTATTAAGGGTTTTCTCCAGTCTTCTGCCTGTATCGTGACCAGATTGCATAAAGGTGTGGATGCTGAGTCAACTAGTATCTCTCTCTGCCCCCCTTCGAAAGAGGATGCTAGCTTTGCCAGGGCATCAGCTGAGTTGTTTTGACTCCTTGGTATTTGTTCTATTTCCACCCTGTTAAATTGCAACTTTATTTTTTCTAGTGTAGCTGCTTATTGCATGATTAGAGGTTCTTTGACTCTAAACTCCCCTGTGAACTGCCGAGCTACTAGTTGAGAGTATGTTCTGATGATTACTGAACAAGCCCCTGATCTTTTGAGTATTTTCATGCCCTGGATTACAGCCTCGTATTCTGCTATATTGTTTATAGCTGAGAATTGTAATCTGATAGAGTGTTCGTATATCCTTTGGTCTGGGGTGATTATTTTTATTCTTACCCCTGCACCAGTACTGCAGCTTGAGCCATCAACCTTTATCATCCAAGGTTTCTCATTACTTTCCTGAGTCATATCCACAATAAAGTCTTCTACAGCCTGCCCTTTAATGGCAGTGGCGGGGATAAAATCTACATCAAACTTGCTTAACTCCAGAGCCCACTTCGTCAGCCTTCCAGAAGTGTCTGGTCTGTGGAGTTTTCTGCATAGCGGATGTTTTGTCAAGACTTTGATTGTGTGATCCAGGAAGTATGCTCGAAATCTGTGTGCTGCATGGGTTACTGCCAGAACTATTTTTTCCACTGGGGGTATCGTGTTTCTGCCCCCTGTAGCCTTTTGGAGTGATAATATATTGGGATTTGCTCGTTATCCCTTGGACATATTAAAACTACGCTGCTGGCTTCTTCTGAAGCTGCTACATAGCCCGTGCTACATAGCACTATCAAGTTATTAGTACCACTATCCTGAGGAATGAGATATTTAGCCCTAGATGCTTATCTTTGTATGAAACGTTTGTCCATACTATCATCCTTGTTATGCGATATTATTAATATGGTAGTGGGTGTTTGCTGAGGATTATGAAGAATCTGACATCATCTCTGTCCCATTCTCACCCCCCTTGTGAAAATTGAGGCACGTACCTTTGGTTTTTGAGAAAAGTTCTTTTTATGAATGACTTCTGTCATTTTATCCCACCTTAATAGTCTGATTAACCTGTTGGTACAGTCACAATATTGTGGTCGAAATTGTGATTTTGAAATTTAGACCATCAGTAAAAACGTCGAATTCAAGCATTGACTATCAATCACAATGCCGAATTTTGATGAAAGTATGATTACTTATGAACATTTGTAGTGCATACCTATTATGACCTCCTGCGACTAGGAAAAAATAAAAATAAAACCTAAATCGCATCATTAGGCCTTTTTTGAAGTCTACTTTCACCTGGCAAAATTGTGGGATAGCGAAAAAATTCACTGAAATTTTCCCAAAATTTTCCAATTTTTAGCAAATTTAGACCTGTTTTAGGAGTATATGTGTGAGCATCCAATTGGGATGACTCATTTACGAACCAGAGACCTGTACCTTATAGGTCTGTTCATACTCTTTTTATTTATCACTTGACAAAATTTCAGGTCCAAAGTCCCTTCCTAGCCTTCCGTAGGAGGACTATGGTTTGGGAAAAAGCCATTAATGGCCAAAATCCCCATACTCTTTTTTTTTAGAAATATCCTTTCCATTTCTAAAATGTCTATCCCCCTCCTGGGAAAAGTCGACTTCAAAATGTCTATCCCCCTCCTGGGAAAAAGTCGATTATAAAAATGTCTGTCCTTCTTCTGGGAAAAAGTCGATTTTAAAAATGTCTATCCCTCTTCTGGGAAAAAGTCGATTTTAAAAATGTCTATCCCCCTCCTGGGAAAAGTCGACTTCAAAATGTCTATCCCCCTCCTGGGAAAAGTCGACTTCAAAATGTCTATCCCCCTCCTGGGAAAAGTCGATTATAAAAATGTCTATCCCTCTTCTGGGAAAAAGTCGATTTAAAAAATGTCTATCCCTCTTCTGGGAAAAAGTCAATTTTAAAAATGTCTATCCCCCTCCTGGGAAAAGTCAACTTCAAAATGTCTATCCCCCTCCTGGGAAAAAGTCGATTATAAAATGGAAAAAAGTCGATTTTAAAAATGTCTATCCCCCTCCTGGGAAAAGTCGACTTCAAAAAGTCTAACCCCATTCTTGAGAAAAAAGTCGACTTCAAAATGTCTAACCTAATTCCTGGGAAGAAGTCGACTTCTGGAGGAGCTTTTTCCTGAAGGCTGAGGAACTCGACTTTTTTGAAGAAAAGTCGAGTTTAGGGCCTTGGTCGGGTCCTGAGATGGAGAAGCAGCCACCCGGCTGAAGGTCGACTTTGCTCTGGAAAAAAGTCGATTCTTGTGCACTTGGGGGCTTCCTCAAAAGTCGTAGTCTGGAAGTGTAGCTTCTTGAGGGATCGACTTTTCTTCTGGAGAGAGAAAAAGTCGATCTTCTTTCTTTTAAAAAGTCGATCCTTTGCCGAGCTGATTTTCTCGCAAGACTCCCTGGCTGGCGACTTGGAAAAAAGCCGAACCCTTTTTTCACAAAAGTCGAAGAGCTTTTATCGTGAGTATCTTTGAATCACAGACGGCGCCAACTGATGAGGGTAGAACCCGACGAGTACTCCAAGACGCTCCAGCAAGCGCCAGGCGGGGAACTCCGCGGGAAATCGGGCCGAAACTCAAGTGCGTAGTGCTTCACTTCGCTAGGACTTCTCACTCCAAATGACCTGCCTTCAATGAGTGGGGGGTGCCTCCTATTTATAGGGATTTTTATGGGGGTAATCTGGTCATTTGGGCAGTAACCGCCTAACTGATCAGATCGGGTCCCAAGGTCAACTTTCCAGAGATCGACTTTCTCGGGATCCGACTTTCCTGGGATTCGACTTTTCTCAGAAGTCGATCCTTGGGAAAGTCGATCTTCCTAGGAGTTGACTTGGGACCTCCCCAAACCTAGAATAGGTACCTCAGCTCATCTCAGGCTATCTGGACTTCTAGTTGCTGGTAAGTTGTGACCGGGTTCGGAATACTGTATCACCAGACGTCAAGCGAGTGGAACCCTGATTTCAGTTGATGGAAAGAATAAGTGTACGATTCTGTATTATAATACAGTACACGTGGTCAATTTTCAAACAACGATTCTCACATAATCAAGTCACCATACCTTTTCCGAATTTTTAAGTAACCCATACCTTAACTCAGTCCTATAGGTTAATAGTGTATCGAGCAACAAGAAGTCACCATACCTCAACCCAGTTAGGAGGAGGAGACTTGAGATAAATTAGCGACAAAATACAAACGAGCTCATCAATTTCACTCTGCACGTAGTCTATGAAAGGAGTTATCAAATCCATACAGATGAAATGGGAGTGTAGGAAGAGAGAAATTGCCTCTTCTTTCATTGTAAGTTACTTTGTAACTATCAAGAGGGAATCGATGAATCTCAAGGTAGTCTCCTTATCAAAAAGAATTGACGACTTTGGAAAAGTTGCCTAACAAGAAGAAAGTCGACGATTTCCAAGGTAGTTGCCTAACCAAAAAGAGTCCAATACCATTATAATCACCCAAAGAGGTTTTCAATCATATAGATATGAGCATAATATTCTCACAGGAAAAATAAAATGGAGGTCAAAGTATTCGACTGTGACCCAACAGTAACATTCTGTAAAAGGAAATAAAGTAAAAAACTTTCGTCTCCAGAAAAAGGAGGGTATAGCTAGAAGCTATAAATAACTTCCGATAATTATGCAAAATGTGAACACGCTCCTAAAGTGAAGTGCACCAAAAGGTTGAAAACATCTTAACATGGCTAATCAGTTAAAATCCCAAAGGATGACATCGCCTGCGATAAAAGGAGGGAGTCCTAGTGATACATGGATCTACACATCCCATATTAGTTACACTAAATAATGCCAAGGGCCTCCCATACTGACCCATCAAGAGTCTCTAAAAAGGTTCCTACATATCATGTATCTCCAACGGGGTCATCGTCCCACTAAAGGCCTCTAACATGAAACTCATCCTACCAATAGTCTCTATCGGAGGTATTGACGAACCGAAAGCCTCCCACAAGTTTTCCGACCCACCAAGGGCCTCCCATATGGTCAATGACCAATCAAGACTACCCATAGGGTCACTAACCAACCAATGGTGTCTCCCAATAAGTCACCGCCTGACCCACTTGGTCTCCTGCTCAGCAAGTCGACGACTCGCCTAGTTTCGTAAATTCACCGACCCTACTCAAGGTAGCCACTCTACTCTAGACGATTATTACTAATTCTGACCTATAAATAGGCATGTTTCTCCCTAAGAAAAGTTGTGGAAATTGGATAATAGAGCATATTCCCTAGAGAAACAAACATTGCAGTTGGTCATACAGGATTGTATACTTATCCTTTCCATCAACAAATACTAGGGTTTCAAATCGTAGATTGGGTCAGGTAAATTGCCGATTCTGGAAGAAGGTCACTGGAGTCCTGACAACTTGGTGATTTCTCCCTCAACTCGCCGATTCTACTCTAAATCATCAATTCTGAGGTGCTACTTGCGTCTAACCTGGCCCAGTCATGATTTCCACTGCATATATAGACTTCAAATACCCTATAAAAGGGGACCTCTAGAGGTCATCTAAGGCATTTGTTTGATCTATTCCAGAGTGAGATATACAGAGATATCGTCGATCCTCCCCTAAAAACTTTATTGATACAGGAATGTACACATGTCCTTCCCAATAACAGGAACTAGGATTTTGTTTGCTTTATGTCGGACCTTCGGAAGCAGAACCAAAAGTCTTCGTCGAGACCCTAGTCAACCCTTCAAATAGCTGATTGGGTTAGGTAAATTGTCGATTCTAGGATAAGGTCAGCGAAGTTCTGACAACTTGACGATTTCTCCCTCAACTCATCAATTCCACCCTAAATCGCCGATTTTGAGGCGTTACTTGCGTCTATCCTAGCCGCCTTAATGGTCCAGGCACGATCTCGGCCGTAGATGTCGCCCCTGAGACCCTATAAAAGGGAACCTCCGAAGAACATCTAAGGCAACAGTTCAGTCCATTCCAGAGCAGGATATACAGAGCAATCGTCGATTTGACACTCAAATCGCATGCATTATGACGCGAGCTGGCATCGAGTAACGATCTGGAAGTCAGCAATTTGGGGGGAATCGACGATTTAGTGGAAGGGTCAACGAGTTCAAAGGGGCAAGATCAGCAGTCTGTCAGGTGCTGGTGATCTTGGCCTCAACTCGGCGATTACCACTGAAATCAGCGATTTGACAGACCAATTCGGCGATCCAAAAAGCTTACTCAGCGATTTGACGAAGACCATTGTTCCATGCTCGTGGGAGTCTTCCGAGGGTCCAGTATATAGCAAACGGAACCTGATGGTACCCCCAAGTCACCAACCCAGGCCCACAAAGAAGTCCAGAAGCAAGGCCCAGCGAGATGAATGAAAGAAGAAAGCCCAAGTCGTCCCAATGACACTCGCCCGATCAAACCGGCCAGGCGGACCCGTCAACCCCACGAACACTCGCCCAACTAGGCCGGCCAGGAGGACCCGTCAGCCCGAGCGGTTAACTTTCCAAAGATGGCGTCCCAAGTATGTCGGATCCGTTATATCGGATCCTAATCCGAAAGCATAGGGTCCAGAGTCCGGTAGGAAATTGTATAAATACCCCTAGGGGTGAAGTGTAAAAGGGGGAGATCACTTATAATACACTTAGGATATACTTGTAATATACTTGTGATTATACGAGAATAGAGAATATCAGCCACCTTTCCAGAAGGACGCGATCAGTGGTGAACCTGAAGTGAATCGAACACGCGAAATGGATTCAGAGCAGCCGGAGCGGATAATTCGGATGGAAGAAAACTTAGAAAACTCGGCGGCAGAGACGCACAGGAATCGGCTGTCAACGGTTCCTCTTGAAAATCAAGGTGTAGGCAAACCAGTGCATTTAGAAGAGAATATTGAAGAAGCACCCTATCACCCTCAGCAGCATACGTGTGAGGACCCTCGGCTATTTGTAGAGACAATGCCAGAAGATGGGGTTTCTGTAAGTTGGTCGGAGCAAAGCCGATCAAGATTACCAGAACAACACAGGGGTGACCAGAGGGAATATGGGAGAACATTTCCCATGTCACGGGAATCAAGGGAGAGTCAACTCCTAACAGTCATCGCGGATTTGCAAAATAATCAAAGACAACTTCAAGAGCAAATTGTGTCAATGGCAAATAGGAATATACATGAAAACATACCCGTACGGCCGTCAATTGGTTATCTGGACCAACAAACACCAACAGATAATGAAGAGGCTCTAGCGCGACATCTTTTAGTGGAAGGATACCCGACGGGGTGGAGAGCCCCAAAAATTACATCATATGATGGTACGACGGATCCGGAAGATCATGTTCATTCATTCCGTATGGAAATGGAGGACACCACAGGGCGAAGAGACATTTGGTGTCGTATGTTTAGGAGAACATTGAAGGGAGAAGCAGTGGGATGGTACAGAAACCTTCCTGTGGGAAGCATTAATTCATTCAAAGACTTGGAAAAATCGTTCAAAGTTGTCTTCGGGCATAAAATAAGGCGCAAGGGTTTAAATACAACTTTGTTAATAGTTGTACAGGGAAATCGAGAATCAACACGAGAATATATGGATCGGTTCGCGATAGCAGTTCAAAAAGTTGTTTGTTCAGAAAAAGGAGTCCTGATGGCACTAGTTAACGGATTAAGACCAACTAGATTTTCAGGGGAATTAGTACGGGATCTTCCATCAACGTTTGCAGAAGCTATGGAAAGATCGTACAAAGAGTCAAACGTGGAAGACTACCACGAAGCAAAATATAAACAGATACGTCAAAGACCGAAAGGCCAATACGACCAGAATATACAGCAAAAGCAGCCAAGACTGGAAACCCGACCACAAAACAGGGAGTTACCGGAGGGTAATGCAAGAGGGACCACTTTCCCAAGGGAAAGCTTCATCAATTACGGTCCGCCAAGGGTCACTCCGTTTCCAAACCAACGGCAAATATTTTTAGCGCTAAGAGAGGATAGGATACTTCCAGAGCCGCGCCCAATGCGTATGGAGACAGCAATTAATCGAAATCCGCACTTGTATTGTGAATATCATGAAGACATAGGACATACTACGGCCGAATGTTGGATTCTGGCAAGGGAACTAGAAAGAATACAATAACGGCAAGGTTCGCTATCCGTACGGCAAAGGATACCTTCTCCCCCACCGCGACGGGCAGCACCGGCACCTACAGGACATCAGGACTATAGGGACGTCAGCATGTCAGGACATCAGAACCGTAGGGACGATCAGGAAGGAAGGAATATCGAAGAAATATTAGCAATATCAGGAGGAGAAGCAGCCAGAGGAGGAACAGGATTCGAAGGAAAAAGATATGCACATGATCTTAGCCGGACGGATGGAATAATTAAAAAAATCAAAACTGGGGAGGATATCCGTTTTTCAAATGAAGATCTGACAGGAATCACAGTTCCACATCATGACCCGTTGGTCATAACACCTATTGTACAGAGGGAGGATAAACAAAGAATTAGACTAAACAGAGTGCTAGTGGATACAGGGGCTTAAGTAGATGTGCTATACTGGAGTGCATTTGATCAACTGGGTTTTTGCAGGGCGGACTTGAGTCCGTGCGACACACCGACACAGGATTTTGCCAGGGAGAAGTCCAAATACTAGGGACAATAGACGTCCTGGTAACATTGGGAAAATTTGCGCAAGAAACAAGAGTGATAGTGAAATTTTTGGTAATGCCATTTTCGTCCGGATACAACGCAATATTAGGAAGGATAGCATTACATGCATTTGGGGCGGTAACATCATCTCTGCACCAGTGTTTAAAATTTCCATCAGAAGCAGGGATATGCACAGTTAAGGGATCACAGAAGAAAGCAAGAGAATGCTATATAAATTCGACGGGGCAAATAATGACTGCAGCAGGAGAAAAAAATAAACTCCCGCATACAATCAAGGAGGAACGCCCAAAACTCGAGTCTGCTTCAGACACAGTGGCAGTGGAACTAAATGGTAGCAATATACAAATAGGTGCCGACCTTCCGCAAGAAATAAAAAATGGTATCGTAAAACTACTCAAAGAGAACGAAGACCTGTTCGCCAGAGATGTAGCAGAACTCAAAGGGATCGACCGGAGCCTTACGGAACACAGATTAGCGGTAGGAAAGCACGTGCGGCCAGTAAGGCAGAAAATGAGGCCGTTAAGAGGAGATAGGAAAGAGGCGGCGGCTGAGGAAGTGCGAAAACTTATTGAAGCAAATTTCATTCGGCCAGTGAAATACCCGGAATGGTTATCAAATGTAGTAATGGTAAAGAAAGCAGATGGAGGATGGAGAATGTGTGTAGATTTCACAAATGTAAATAAAGCTTGCCCTAAGGATTCATATCCACTTCCATCGGTAGACCATTTAGTAGACCAAGCGTCAGGGTGTAAATTACTCAGTTTCATGTATGCACACTCTGGCTATAATCAGATACCTATGGCTAGGGAGGATGAAGAAAAGACATCTTTTATATCAGAAACAGGTACCTTTTGTTTCAAAGTAATGCCTTTCGGATTACATAATGCAGGAGCAACATTCCAGAGGGCTATGGACCAAATATTTAGGGATCAAATCGGGAGGAACCTTGAAGTGTATGTGGATGATATTCTAGTTTGTTCCAAAACAGTCGCAGAGCACTTGGCAGATCTAAAGGAGACTTTTGATAATATCAGAAAAGCAGGTTTACGATTAAAGGCAAAAAATGCTCCTTCGGGGTCACCGAAGGGCATTTTTTGGGTTTCAAAATAACTCCTAACGGGATAAAGACCCATACGGAAAAAGTAGAGGCAATAATGACAATGACCCCGCCAAAGACAATAAAAGAAGTCCAGAAACTTAACGGAAAGATAAATGCATTAAGCAGATTCTTAGCAAGGGGGGCAGACACGTTACAACCTTTATTCAAATTAATAAAATCATCAAGTCCGAAAGTAACATGGACAAAAGAGTGCGAGGAAGCGTTTCAAAGACTTAAAGAACAATTAAGGAATCTGCCAACCTTGCAGCCACCATTCTCAGGGGAACCATTAAAATTGTACATAGCCGCATCCGACAATGCTACTAGTGCAGTTTTAATGACTGAAAGAGATGGCACACAACGGCCAATTTTTGAAATTTGACGACTTCTGGCCGAAGCGACAGAAGTGTCGGGAGAGTTTGTGATGCTCCCCCCTGAAAACATGCACTTGGGGCAGTTTTTAATGTTATTTTACCCAGAATCGGCAACTGGAGGCCACCAATCGGCGACACCTATGGTTTGGGTAACAGTAGGGGTCATTTTTTTTTTTACCCCTGTGAGTCGGCGACTCCCTCTGTGAGTCGGCGACTCCTAGTGTAACCGTCGGATCTTTTTGGGAGATCCTTGGGATATTTGGAGGATATATGGGGAATATTTGTAAAATCTCCAAATAAGGAAATGTATCTCACAGTGCTGTGAGAATTTGTTCGGAGTCGGCGACTACCCTGTGGAGTCGGCGACATTGGCGTGATTCGGGGGATTTGGAGATCGATTCATGATCTCAAATTTTGTAAATTTTGGGTTTTCTGGGGGGTTTTTGCAGTTTTCCCAAGGGCTAAAAATAATGGAGAGTTTTTCCCCAAAACCTCATAATACCTTTTACCTCTTCAATCGCCTAAAACCCTAGATTTTTGAGTCGCCGATTCCCAAGTTTTCTTCCTTCGAATCGACGATTCCCATCATGTCTTCCCCCAATTCCCATTTGTCCCCACTGAACGAAGCTGAAACGTCAGCCTTCATAGCAGAGATGACCGCTGAGGATCTCGATAAGGTGTTGAACACCGTCGAGTCGCCGATTCCCTCTCCTAACAGAGAGGTTGAGTCGGCGACTCCGGTCGTGCCACCTCTTAACATGGATCTGAGTGCCTCTGTGCACGAACTGCTTGGCGCTTCGACAGTGTCGGCGACTCCCCTTGTGGAGTCGGCGACACAGTGCAAGGCCCTTGTTGTCGTGCGAGAGCCTCTCGAGCTGGGGGAGATTCCCGAGCCTTCTGTGTCGGCGATTTCCATCGTGGAGTCGGCGACACATGCAGGGCCCGTCAAGGGAAAATCCTTCAAGCGGAGAGGGAAGAGCTCAGCTGCCATCGGGTCGGCGACTACTGGCCGTGACTCGCCGATTCTTCTCATTGAATCGGCGACTCATGTGCTGGATTCGGCGACTCCTATGTTGATTGATGACTCTTCTGCGCGTCACACCGCTCCGTTGGTTGTGAACGCGGAAGGTCACATCGTGTCGGGACTGAACCCGCACCAAGGGCCATCTGCGGATGGTCCTTCTCTGAAAAGAAAGCGAAGACGCACCACCGGAAAGGGCAAAGTACATGTGCCCGAACAAGACGAGGGGGTCCCTCCGCCTCTCAACATCAACTTTGACGAGACATTAGTTATGGACCGTGGTGCCTCCAATCCACGTCGTAGAGCGAGCCGGCACTCTGAAAGAACTCCGCCACCTCCTGTGGACTTGGATGCTAGTCGAGATCCGTACTTCGACTTGAGTACTTATGTTGGAGCTCTGAACCCATCTGGGTTTGCTCATTGTGAAGTCGCCACGAATGGCGCACCAAGGTTGCTTCCGATAGGCCGCTCTGGGGACGGGGAGTTCGAACAAGTTATGACTCACGCAACCTTGGATGGGTCTGATGGATTGAACCCCCCTTCGAGCCTAAACGCGAGCGACGCTCGAGCATTACTCTTGGGGATTCAGTTATCTGGTCATTTGCGATTCTGGATGTCGCGATACCAGCCTGTAAATCTACCACCCCCGGGGTTCCAGGCTATCCCGAGGATCTATTTCAAGCACTTCTCCGAGCTGCCCATTCCGGAGATTATTAGCGAAGTGCTTCTGACATTTGAAGTGTCCCTGTCGCAGCTCCCGGCAGGATTCTTTGTGATCCTACGGGGATTTATGAACATCTGTTGGGGGCTCAACATTGCTGCAACTGCAAGCTTGTTTCTCCATTTTTACAAGCTGACGAAGGAGAAGTCTGCATCTGGTCGCGTCGGATTCACGCGACGACACTTTGACAAGAACATCGTCGATGAGTTGCCGATGAACTTCGGATGCAACTGGAAGAGAGAGTTCATCTTCGTGACTTCTGAATTTCTTCCCGGGAGTCGGGAAGCGTGGAATGATCCCCATCGAGTGCACATGAACGCCTCGATTGGGTTGACTACGAGGGACATAGAGGCTTCGGACCGAATAGCGTGGACTTTGACTGAATATTCTGTGCTGCGTGGTGTTCCCTTTGTCCTTTGCCAAAGGGAGGACTTCACTTTCGAGGATGTGGAGGAAGCGCACCAACCATTGACTGAGAAGGAGTTGGAGGGCGGGAAAAGCGATCGCTTTTATATCATGACGCCGCTCCTCTCTATATGTGCAAGAGGTTCCGAGAGGGCAAGCTCATCAAATTGAGGAAGAAGAAGAGCACTCGTGGCGAGCCTCGTCAGAACATTGAGCAAGGTTCGAGCTCTCGCTCCGCACAACCACCTGCTGGTTATGTGCCTTACACATCTGCTGGCGTGACACTTCCCGACTTCATGGCTGATTCGGGAACTCGAAGGGAAGCAATGTCACTTCTCATGGGCCATCCTGGGTCGTGGTGTCGGAATGAGCTTCTGAAGCATATGAATGCCGCTTGTTATATGGCACATGCTTGTTACCAAGGTGACTCGATCCATGACGTCGAAAAGATTCAAGAACGATACAACCAGCTCGACACGAACTTCAAGGAGAGCGAGAAAGCCTTGGATAAACTGAGGAATGTGAAGTCCAGAATGGAGAATCTTCGCGACAACATTCTGCCCAAGAAGGACAAAAATATTGATTCCAAGCAGAAGGAAATTGATGATTATGTCGCGAAGATCTTGGCATTTTGCAAAGATCTGAAAGCTGCTACTGCTGGCCATGCTCAAGAGGTTGAAGATTTGAAGAGCCAGCTAGCTTGCGAGAGAGGGCACGTAGCCTCGCTTGAGGCTACCATAGCGGATCTGAAGAAACAAGCTGCCCAACATCAAAGTGAAACGACTGGGCTGAAGAGTGAGCTGGCGAGTGCGGAAGAAGAGATTCTAGCTCTTAAGGATGATAATACCGCACTCGCTGGAAAAGCTGCAGGATTGGATTTGGATGTGCTCTACCAATCCGACCAGCTTCAAGAGCTCATCTTCTTTGGCCTTTCTGTGTTTCCTGCTCTACCTCCTGACTACATCACGGATATAATGGCGTGGGTAAAGCAGCATCCTGAGGAGCTTGAGAAGAACAAAGAGGCCATGGACAGAATGAAGGACGAAGCTGCCCAAGATGAGATCTTCTAAGTCCTTAGTTTTTTGTATAATTGTTTTTGTAATTGTTATCTTTTTGTAATCTTTGAACTTCTTTTTAATAAATTAATCGTCTTTGCCTTTTCTATTTAATTGTTCATTTACTTTATTCTTTTGAGTTGTAACTAAGACCCGAAACTAGATTCGCGAGTCGTAATTTAGCCGCTCTGGATGTAAATTAGACTAACCCTATCGCTAGCCACTCTAGGCGTAGACTTGGTCGTACGAATCGTAGCTCAGTCTACGGTTAAGTTCGCAAAAATAAATTAAACTTCACAACTAATAGTAACTCGCAATATCGATTAACAAATTCAAAAGATAACAAACATATCGAAAGATAACAAAAAGGATACGATGAACCTTAAGACTCTAGAGTTGTAGTTTTGCTCCGGCCGTAGCGACGGAGTGATTGTTTACCTTCGTCGAGGCCATAGCGACAAGAGGAGGTTGGATCGTTATGGCCGTAGCGACAAAACGATTTCTAGTCTATGGAGGCCAAAGTGGCAAAATAGACTAGTTCGGAAACCCTAATTTGTGAGTGATGTGAGGAATCCTAGGGTTTTATGTGTGTTCCTGTGACTTATACCCTTGTAGTTTACCTCTGGCCAAAGCGACAGAGTGACCTGAACTTTCATCGAGGCCATAGCGACAAGATGAAGTTAAATTGTTAAGGCCATAGCGACAAAACAATTTTGATCTATTAAGGCCGGAGCGACAAAATAGATTTTCCATTTAGGGTAAAGTCGTAAATATCGAGGAACTTAGAAAAATTTAACTTTTTATTATTAAAAAAGAGAAAAACATGTGTTTGAAATAAAATCTAATTATTTTATTTTGCTATACATCGAAAGGACCGAAGGAATGGGAGGGTCAATAGTAAGCGTAGTATTATTGCATGTTGTCTGCATGTCAGGTGTTTGGAACCATTGTTCCATCCTGTCGCTGTTAGCGATAAGTTCCTGGCCTTATCTCTTCTTCGACGATGTATGGACCCTCGAAGTTGGATGACAACTTATTCCTAGGTCTATTCCTTTCGGTGATACTAGCCTTCCGCGTGACGAGGGTTCCCGGCATAAATACTTTTTTGCGTACTTGGCGATTGTGGTATCGTGATATGCTGGCCTTGTACGATTCATTCCGCAGGTCTGCCTCGTCGCGGGTTTCATCCCTCAACTCTAGCTCTGTAGCTAGGTTTTGATCATTGTTTTGCTCGTCGTACTTCGAGATCCTGTACGTTGGTATACTCATCTTCATTGGTACGACAGCCTCTACTCCATATGTCATAGCGAAGGGGGTATTTCATGTGGGATTTTTACTAGTTGTGCGATATGCCCATAGTATTTCACACAACTTATCCGCCCAGGCCCCTTTTGCCGATTCGATTTTCTTTTTGAGCCCTTATACGATGGCCTTGTTGGTCACCTCCACTTGTCCGTTTTCCTGTGGTCGGTAAACGGAAGCAAAGTGGAGTTTTGTACCTAGGTCCTCGCACATTCTCGAAAATTTCCCCCCTGTGAATTGGGTACCATTGTCTGTGACAATGTGTTGGGGAACTCCGAATCAGCATACTATGGAGCGATACACGAATTTGATTGCCGCATCTTGAGTGATCTTTGCTACAGCCTGAGCCTCGACCCATTTTGTAAAGTAATCAACTGCCACGAAAATGAATCGAGCTTGGATTGTTGAAGGCGGGAATGGTCCTACGATGTCCAGTCCCCACCTTGCAAATGGTATCGAGCTCAAGATCGGAGTCATGTCCGCGGATGGTTTTTATTGCATTGGGCTATGCAACTGGCATGCTCGGCACTTGCAGATGTAAGTTCGAGCTTCTAACCGTAATGTGGGCCAATAATACCCCAGCCGTATGATTTTGAAGACTAGTGCTCTTCCTCCCTCATGGAGTCCGCACGAGCCTTCGTGTACTTCCTTAATGACCTTATCAGTATCGGGTTTGGCGAAACAGCGTAACAACGGGCTGTCGAAGGACTTTTTATAAAGTACCCCTCCGACTTCGCAGTACTTGGCTGCTTTGTGTTGCAACTTTTTGGCCTCACTCCTATTGTCGAGAAGTACACCACTTTGAATGAATGCCAGTATTGGTTGTCTCCAATCCTCTGAGGGGTCGGATGTGACATTCAATACCTGGCACGAGGGCTGGAGTACAGAGTCTACCAGGATTTCACGCTGGCCTCCCTCCCAGGCCGATGCTAGCCTTGCTAGAGCATCGGCTGGTGTGTTCTGAGTTCGAGGAATTTGCTCGATTTTAAACTCAGCGAATTGTTTGGTGAGTTCTACCATGGTTTCCACATATTTTGTGATCTGTGGTTCTTTGCAAGCGAACTCACCCGTGGTTTGTCGAGCCACGAGCTGGGAGTCAGTGCGAAGCGTGACTTTCTCAACGCCGAGAGTTCGCAACAGCTTTAGGCCATGAATGGCTGCTTCGTATTCCGCGACATTGTTTGATGCCGGGAAGTGGAGCCGTATCGAGTGTTAATAGTTTTTTTTCATCTGGACTATGGATTTTCACTCCGATACCTGAGCCTGTGCTGCAACTCGACCCGTCTACTTCCACAGTCCATGGTTGGGTTAGGTTGGATGG
>LFYR01001622.1:628226-641787 GCA_001185155.1 Zostera marina | reverse complement strand
GGTCCTCAGATGGTAGTCGTGCTTTTGCCTTTCGAAGGTCATTGTAGACAAAAGCGTGTTCCAACTAGAGCGCAAGTGCTTGCTAGAACTAACCCGAGAGAAAGAACCAAGTGGAATCGGCGATTCACTATGGGTGTCGGCGATTCACAAAGGTGGAATCGGCGACGTACACTAGTGGAATCGGTGATTGCTTTAGGTAGCTCTTCTTTCGAGTCTGGCCGTGGACAACACTCTTAGCTAGCAGAATAACCCGCAATCGGAGACTCACTAGGTGGAGTCGGCGATTGCCTGTGTGAATCGAATATTCCTTAACACAAAGTTAGCGACTCACCCTAAGGGAATCGAGCTAAGCTTTGCGAAGAAAATTTCGCGATTACGACGGGATATCGTAGTTCGATAGTCCCATAGACGGCGCCAGCTGATGAAGCACGGAATCTGCTACCAGTGGGCTCGCGGGGTGGCGAGATGGGCCGGAGGCTGTGGAGTCCACGACGCATGCTCTACGTCAAACACCTGCAGAAGAGGAGGGGAATCGGCGACTCACTTGGGAGTAGGCGATTCGGGCTCCTGGATGCTCTAGTGTGGAGTGTGAGTCAAGTGAAGAAGATATGAATGGAGGACACCCCTAGGACCCCTTTTATAGGGTCCTAGAGGCGTTTCCATTCAATTGAGTGGGGCCCACCCTATTATGGTATCCTATTGAAAGGTGCCATAATGGTGTGGGCCCGCCTGCGTAACGGCTGGGAGTCGGCGACTCAGGTGTGGGAGTCGCCGATTCCTTTGAGACCCAGTTCTCGGTCTACCATACCCGAGTTCCCTGGCCGGAATCGACGATACACCTTTGGAGTCGGCGACTTGGTAGTCCCAGTCGGCGACTCCCAAGTGTTGCCTTGGGCTCTTGACGTATACACGTGCTCTGCACCATGGAAGCCTTCCGGGAGTCCGGCATATAGCGACGGAACCCTATTCCTTGTTTGAAGGGCGTTGCTGGGAGTGACTGACGTAATCAGGCATGTCTCACCACGGGGTATCATTGATTGTAGTCGTAAATTTAGAATCTCGGGGTTAGATTCGTAAATGAGAGTCGTAATTTAGATTCTTAAGTCGCACCTTGGACTCATAAACCGTAAACTAGACATGTGACCGTAATTTAGACTCTTTATCGTAAATTAGAATTTGTAACCATCACTTAGACTCGTGGGTCGTAAGCCAGGTATGAGTAACGGGTGTCATCCAGTCAAAGCGATGGAGTGATCCGTATGAGTGATTTTTGAAATTATCCTTTGTCGATTTGTCGTATGAATAGTTCTAGAACCGTAACCTAGGCTCGAAATTAGACTCGTAAATCGTAATTTAGACACTCCGGCCGTAAACTCTATTTTGTAACCCCCACTTAGGCACTCTGGCCGTAAGCTTGGTTATAATTAAGAGTCGTAATTCAGCCGTCAGTCAGATTCAAAGACAATTCCCAAACCGACTCAGAATTGCAAAAAATCATAGGTGTAGTCACTTTTCATCGTAATTTAGACTTGTACGTCGTAAATTAGATTTTGAAAGAGAACTTAGATTCGTAAATATTTGGAATCTTAGGGTTTGATTCGCAAATATTCGTGAGAGTCGTAATTTAGATTCTTAAGTCGCACCTTGGACTCGTAAATCGTAAACTAGACTTGTAATCGTAATTTTGTCGTAAATTAGATTTTGTAACCATCACTTAGACTTGTAGGTCGTAAGTTAGGTTTTGGGAATCGATCTGAACTCATGCCTCGAATAGATGATAGATTAGGTCGAAGCGGCGGATGTCATCCAGCCCAAGCGATGGATGTCATCCAGCCGAAGCGATGGATGATTGATCCGTCTGAAGCGATGGATGATTATTCTAAATATGATATGGCATAGTACCTCCATGGATTAAAGGAGAGATTTATTTATAATAATATCGCTATTACATGGTTGAGAATAATAGAAGCGACAACCAAAAGAATAGATGAGTCCCTTTGATGTTTGGCTGCCACTGACGGATGCATAGCCAATCCTATCTTTCTTCTGACAGATGATAGTTCCCACTATTAGCGTGACGCACTTGTCCGTGAGTATGAACTGTGGCTCTGGTCGCCATCACTGTTATAGGATTGAGAGCATGATCCATGACTTTGGTGGCCATAACTATTACCGGACCGAGAGTGTGAGTTATGACTTTCGTGGCCATAACTGTTACCAGACTGAGAGTATGAGTTATGACTTTGGTGGTCATAACTGCTACTGGATTGGGGGTGTGAGCTATGACTTTGGTGATCATAACTGCTACCTGGAAACTCCTCTCTGTATCGAGGAAGACTAGTCGAGGTTTCGGACCGGGAACTTGTATCCTCGTATGTATCTTCTTTAGTATAGCGAGGTTTCTTCTGGTTGGGCGACTCGAGTTCGTCCAGCTTGTCATTATCCTCCTCTTCTACCTCAATGTACGATTGAGCTCGTTGGAAGAGGTCGAGCAGGGTCTCCACTTTATGGAGCATCAGATTCTGGGCCAAAGGGGAGAAGGGTACCAACCCTCTCATGTATCCTGCTATGGCCAGACTTGGGGTTAGGTCGTTCACTTCTGTCATCATCGAAGTGAACTTAATCGTGTAATCCCTCAGAGACAGCTTGTTCTATCGTAGTGCAAGTAGTGCGTTGACACTGTGTTTTATTCTGATCATCCCCACATGTTGAACGATGAACTTGGAAAAGAGGTCCGCGAAGCTGAAGACTGAGCTAGCCGGCAGACCGGAAAACCATCGATATGCGTTGCCTTTCAGAGTGCCAGGGAAGGCCCGACACAGCAAACCATTATCGATAGTTTGCGGCTCCAAGATATTCAGGTAGAGGTTAACATGATCCTATGGATCTGTCGTTTTATCGTACGAGTCTATCTTTGGACACCGCCAAGATTGTGGAAAAGGTTTTCTCAGGAGGTCCCTGTGAAAGGGTGCCCTTCCTATCTTGAGAAAATCATGTGGGTCCCTTAGATCATGCTTGTCTTTATGAAGCACTTCCTTGATTACCCTATTCATGAGTGTGGCATCGTAATCCGCATGAGTTACGGAACTCGAAGGTACACCCGAGTGATGTATTGCGGACCTGTGGTGAGAACCGAGATGCTTGTGTCTCTTTGTTCTACCGTGGTTGTCTCCCTTAGGAGAGTGATGCGAGTTGGATTTGGGTTGTCCTGAGATTGCAGGACTCTTTCCCTTGAGCTCTCGAAGCTCCTTGGATATCCTTGATTCGGATCGACGATGTGTACTTAAGTTTGTCTTCCTCAAAGGTGGGTTAGACTTGCTTGTCGTACTTCGCATGGTGATCCGGCTCCTTGAAGCCTCAAGGTTAGTCAACCTTTTGTCCAACTTCAACATGAGAGCATGCATGTGCGCAAGCCTCTCCTGTGTTGTCAGAGTTGGATTCACACCCCTATTTGGTGGGAGTGGTGAGGACACCTCATGTGCAGACAGTGGTGCATTAGAGGTTGGTACAGTACGAGAACCAACCCTTCTGCTAGAAGCTCTTACCGTAGTAGCAGTGGCAAGAGCTTTCTTCTGACCCTTAACAATAGGATCCATAAATGGGTGGGATGGTTACTTCTATCGGGCTGAAGCAACGAGTGGAAGTTCTTCCGAAGTGTCGGAAGCTATGGGTAGGTATCTGCCCCCCCGGGTGTCACAAAACAGAAAAAAATTTGTATGATATTTCTACTTTGCAGTTTTGTGACCCCCTTGAGGAGTACTACTAGTCCCCAAAGTTTGAAATTAGCAAAAATGTCGCAAATTTTTTGCAATTTTTCGGCAGAAAATCGTGCCGCCGGAGGTGGTTTTTGGGATGTCTGTTTAGACCTATCCCAGAAAAGATTCCTGGCACTCTTGGGAAATTCTGCTCTTTGGTACTTGTAGAGAAAACTTTTTTCACGTGATATGAGGTCTCAGAATCCCAAAATCGGATATGGGAATTCCGGAGGTGGACCGACGGAATCAATGGAAGTGAAAAAAGGCGAAAAACCCCATACTTTTTTTTTTTACTGAAACGACGAGGCAAATCCAACCGTGGCAATGGATTTTCGTTTCGGTCAAAGAGTCGGGCTGTGGGTAGCCTTATTCAGCCAAAGCGATAAATGAAGACCAGGGCCAAATCAGCGATTTGGCTTAGTCAAGTTCAAAAATCGGCGATTTGCATATGAAATTCAACCAGAGCTTAACCAAGGAAAATCGGCGATTTTTACTGAAAATAGGCGAGTTTGCCCCTAAATAGGCGATTTTTGCTTGGGAAAAATCCAGCCTATGCGAAGACGTAAGTTCCAAAGGAAAGGATGACTTGACCTAGCTTGCTCAAGAAATTAAAGAAAATCGGCGATTTAGAGGACTAAATCGGCGATTTTGACTTTTGGGATTTTCCTTGAACAGAATCGTGGACAGCGCTCTTAGCTTAGCAGACGATATTCCAATTCCCCTATTCTCAGGGCGAATCGGCAAGTTTCTCTGTAAATCGGCGACTTAGCACTTGACAAAGTTAGCGATCCCTCAGGGGGGTTCAAATTAGACTTTGCAAATGAAAATCGACGACTACGACGGGATATCGGCGATTCGATAGTCCCACAGACGGCGTCAACTGATGAAGCACTGAATCTGCTACTAGGGCTCGCGGTAGTGCGAGGTGATGCCGGAGGCTCTGGAGTCCACGACGCACGCTCTACGTCAAATACCTGCAAGTAGAGAATAGACGATTCTAGTGAGAATCGACGATTCTCTTAGTGATGCTCTGGTGAGAGTGGAACTTGTGTTGTGCCTTTGAGTGTCCCCTTGGGACCCTTTTTATAGGGTCTCGGAGGGCGCGATGAAAGGCGGACATCGCACCTATTGCCATATATGGAAGCATTTATGGCGTTGGCTGGCGGCGAGTAACGTTGCCATGGTTTCGTTTTTACGGCTAAGTTCGTCGGCCACTTTGTTGGCTTGCCCAGGTTTATGGTAGATGGTGAATGTGAATCTCTGTAAGAAGGTGATCCATCGGAGATGCATTCGATTTATGGTTGACACCGCATTAATGTCCTTTAAGGCTAGGTGATCGGATCGGACAATGAAGTCCCGTTGCAACAAATATGGTTCCCAATTTTTAAATGCTTTAACGATGGCATAGAGTTCAACTTCGTAGGTGGTCCAACGGCGACGACCCTCTCCCAGTTTTTCGCTGTAGAATGCTATAGGGTGACCCTCTTGTCCAAGTACTCCCTCAATTCCCGTATTGCAACCATCACATTCGACGACGAATAATTTGTCAAAATCGGGCAGTGCCAGAACCGGTGCGGACGCTATTTTTGTTTTAAGTTCGTTGAAACTGTGACCAGCTTCGACCGACCACACGAACGATCCTTTCTTTAAATAGTCGGTTAACCTAACGGCAATCGTACTGAAATTCTTGATGAACTGACGGTAAAATGACACAAGGCCGAGAAAACTCCTCACCTCTGTTATTGTTCTTGGTTCCGGCCAACTTCGAAGAGTCTCTACTTTGCTTTGATCGGTGGCCAATCCTTACGCACTTACCACGAACCCGAGGAATGTCAGTTCCGTGACTCTGAATACGCATTTCTCGGTGTTCAGTCGTAACGCGTTTCTTTCAAGTAATTGCACTACCTCAATTACGTCAGCCTCATTTGTTCGTTGTTGCTTGCTGAAAATAGGGACGTCGGGAGGGAAATCGAAGTTCCACGAAACAGGGACTAATTTATTGATAACTGGAATTCATGGAATTACAAATGCTAAAGGAAATTGGATAAACTAAGGAGTGAACAGGATAGAGTCCTGAATCGCAAGAGCCGATGTCCGGGAAGAAAGCCTGAGGAGGAATAACGGAAAGGAGAATTAAGTAGAGACGTGAACAGAAAGGAAGAGTGGTAGTGGGGATAACAAGGTACCTATAATAGTTTCATTTTAATATCACTTTATCAGTGTATCTTCATTTCAAAATTCTAAAACAGTCAGTCAATTCGAATAAATTAATTGAGTTGTAAGTTTTTAAGTGTTGATGTCAAATCTTCAAGTCACATTTTACCAAAGTCATCATTGTGTTTTTTAAATTTACATTTTTTTTGATAAATTTACATTTTATCGTCCTTTGAGAAGAACAACTGCGTTATAATTCAACTTATCTACCTACTACCAAACGACTTTATTGAAATGCAGAAGCAACAAGAGGAATAAGGTTAGTTCTATTTACTTCTTTAAACACATTGTTTTTTTTCGAACTACATCTTTCAATCTCCTAGTTTTGTCTCTTACTACATCAATATTTAGTGATCCGGATATCTAACTTTTTCCACACTAGGTACCTATAAAAGTAGTGTTGGTAAGGAGACCTGTCCAAACGAACTTCGAGTCGAACAGACAACAAGTCCTTCAACATGAGGAATCCAAGTCCTTTAGTGGCAACGGACCAAGGTCGACGGAAGGTCCATGGAGGAATCCTATAAATACCTCATCTCGTTTAACATGAGAGGGGTTGATAGTTTAGAGAGAAAGTATTAAGAGTTGTGTGTGTGAGCATCCCATTGTGAGCTAGCCTACACACCATCAAGTAGATAAAACCCTTTCGACTACCGACATCCTAACCCATTTCAACATCGCATCGACTTCAAAATGGTGCGAACACTCACTACAAAAAAAAGGACATAGGATGACGGTCTTTTGATGGCGGATTTCCTCTATCAATAATTTAGTTTTTTTGATGGCGGATGTCCGCCATCAATTGTTTTAATCCGCCGAGGAAAGGCTTGGACTCGATGGTGGTTTTAATTTATTTTCGATGGTGGATTTTCGCCATTTAAAAAGTCCCGTCCAAAATTTCAAAATCACCCCCAAAATTAACCCGATTATCCGATTAAATCATTACAAGAAATAAGAACTTGTATAACGGTCTCTTATTTTGGTTTGTTTACACTATAATTTAAATAATTATATAATGAATGTTTTAATTTACTGTTTTAAATAATTGTATGTAATTTACTTTTTAAAATAAATAAATAAAAGTTTTAATTATATATTTATTTATTGTATTTAAATAATTGATTTTTTTTAAATTAATTAATTTACTATTTTTAAATAATTTATATAATAATTTTTTAATTAATTATTGTTTTGTTGATTTGTTGTAGGTTTTGTGAAATCGAGAATTCGTATAAAATTCTGATTGAAGTAATTAAGCTATATTCATGTAAAAATTAAAATTTTTTATTTAATCAATTTATTTTTTAATTATTGAATATTAATCAAATATTAATAAATATTAAATTTTTAGGTTAAAAATATTTTTTTCATCATTTATTTTTAAATTATATAATTAAAATTATTAAAATTACATGAAATTAATATGCATGAAATAAATTATTTACATGAAATAAATTTATTTTAATTAAAATGAAATATTATTTAATTTGTATGAAATAAATTTATATAATTTACATGAAATAAATTTGCTGTTAATTAATTAATAATTATTTAATTTAAATTTAAAATTATTTAATTAATCTAATAGAATTTAATTAATTTGCATGAAATTATAAATTTGTTAATTAGTAATTATTAAATTGATTGATTTTAAATTGAATTAATAATAATTAATTTGCATGAAATTATAGAAATCTTAATGAATAATTATCAAATCGAATGATTTTAAATTGAAATAATAATCATTATTTTGCCATGAAATTAAATTTGATAATTAATAAAATTATTATTTGTTTAAAAATGAATGATTATTTAATTATTTTTTTGTTTAATAATTAATTAATTAATTATTTTTAGATTTTAAAAATATCACGTAGAGTGAAGCAATTACCTCGTAAAAGGGCTCTACCACCCAATCCCCAAAATGCTTTCCGATTTTATCTCCCGGTTCATCCTGCACCGGCACCTGTTCGTCCAGCACCAGCCCCTCCCGCACCGCCGACACATGTTCGTCCAGCACTGCCCCCTCCAGTTCCGCAACCAGCAACTCCGAAGAAAGTTGTTTATGAAACGGATTCGGAATAGTTAATAATTAGACCCTTAGCTAGATTATCCGAAAATTTATGAACTTAATATTCGAACTATATTGTAATAGTAAGTTTTATCTAATTAATTATTATTTGATTAAAATTTAATTTTTTAGAATAATGTCGAACTTAATGAAAGTACTCGATAAAGCTTGGATGAGTTTAGATCGATTTTCGAAAGAATACGGTGAGGGCTTAACTGCTTTCACTAATTTCGCCCTTTCGAATTCGACTCACCCAGAAGGTTATTTACCTTGACTCTGCTCGTCCTGCACGAATAGTGAAGTGAGTCCTATAAAGGAGATGAGGAAACATGTTTTCATAAACGGTTGGCTGAAACATTACGACATTTGGACGCATCACGGAGAGTTACCGAGTAGATATGGTGAAAAAAAATTAAACGACAAGAGACAGTGTCGGAAACTGGTAACGATATGATTGGATTGGTTCGTGCGGCTTACGGAGAACATGTAGTCGAGAATATAGTCGACGAAGAATTTCTCGAAAATGAACCTCTCGAATACGAGCCTGTCGATAAAGATCCAGTCGATGAAGATCCAGAGAACAAATATGATGATTCATTTTTACAACGTCGATCTAAAGAATGTAAAGAACAGTTATATCCAGGTTGCTACAGAGTTTTCAAAACTCTCTTTTATCTTGGAATTGTATCAATTGAAGTACGACAATCATTGGAGTGATAAAAGTTTTCAGAAATTATTATCCATCATGCGTCGTGCTATTCCAAATGGTGAGTCGGCCATTCCGAAAACCATGTACCATGCGAAGTCGGTGGTTCGTGACGGGGGGCTCAATTATTAGAAAATCGATGCATGTCGCAGCGATTGTATTTTATATCGAATTGAGTATGAAGACGCAAAATCTTGCACAAATTGTGGAACGTGTAGGTGGGTCGTCAAAGGCGTTTAGAAAAATAAACGTGTTCCTGCGAAATGTTTTCGTCATTTTCCGTTGATTTCACGTTTGAAAAGATTGTATTTGTGTTCCAAAATTTCTGAAGAAATGATATGGCACCACTCGAAACATAAGGACGACGGATTTCTTCGTCATCCAGCTGATTCTTTACAATAAAAGAAATTTGACGAGGTTCATCCCAAGTTTGCATTCGAACCTCGTAATGTGAGACTTGGTTTAGCAACTGATGAATTCAACAATTTCTATCTCATAGTACTTGACCAGTGATTGTTATACCGTACAACCTTCTAACTTGGATGTGTATGAAACAACCGAATTTCATGTTGTCTCTTCTTATTTCCGGTCCGTCAGCTCCAGGGAATGATATCGATGTATATCTTCAACCGTTTATTGATGAACTGAAAATTTTATGGAAAGATGGTGTTATTGTTTTTTGATAAAGCACTGAATCTGCAACCAGGGGCTCGCGGTGGTGCGAGGTGTTGTCGGAGGCTCTGGAATCCACGACGCGCGATCTACGTCAAATACCTGCAAGTAGAGACTAGGTGATTCTAGTGAGAATCGGCGAGTCTCTTAGTGATGCTCTGGTGAGAGTGGAACTTGTGTTGTGCCTTTTAAGATGGGAACTCTGTTTGGTTTTCTCCGCAGATGGAGAGTAAATGGACCCAGATTCATCCGCTCTCTCACAGATGGTGGTCCTTTGACTCCTCGCTTGCTCGAGGTTAGTCATCCTCCTTTCTATGTTGTCTATAAAGCTGAACAACCTTTCTTCCAAAGTGGGAGGATCCTTGGGCACTATGTGTTCCTCGACGTGTGGAGGAACTGATGTTTGGTCAGGTTGAGCATTGTCGGGTCTCTTTGGTCGAGACTGCTCGCCCTGCTCCGGTTCGATAGCTGGCATTTTACCCTTACTTCTTGTGGTGTAAGGGTACTTTTGTTTTTCGATGATAGCCATATTAACAAAAGCGGGGAAGCTCCAAAGCGGGGAGGTGACCTGACAGAGCTTGTTCGAAAAACAAAGAAAAATCGGCGATTTAGGGGTCTAAATCGACGACTTTAGATTTTGGGACGTTTTTCGAATAAAATCGTGGACAACACTCTTAGCTAGCAGACGATATTCCGGATCGGACGATTCTCAAGGCTAAGTCAGCGATTTAAGAATAAATCGGACTTGAGGCGAGAATCGGCTATTGTCGATCTAAATCAGCGACTTAATCGACAAAGTCGGCGAACCCTCCGGGAGAGCTCAAGCCGAATTTTGCAAAAAAAATCGCGATTATGACGGGATACCAGTGGTTCGTCGGTAGTCCCATAGACGGCGTCAGCTGATGAAGCACTGAATCTGCTACCAGGGGCTTGCGGTGGTGCGAGGTGATGCCGGAGGCTATGGAGTCCACGACGCGCGCTCTACGTCAAATACCTGCAAGTAGAGACTAGGCGACATGGTAGTCCAATCGGCGATTTACGGGTTAACTCGGCGATTTGACGATGAACTTGTTCCGCATAGTGAGAGCCTTCCGGGGGTCTGGCGTAAAATGACGGAACCCTAGTCCTTGTTGAAAGGCGTTGCTGGGAGTGACTTCCGTAATCAGGCATGTCTCACCAGTACTCCCCCCTGAAGAGAGCACAAGAAACATGTGTGTATTGTCAGTACCCCCCCAACCAAGGTTCTGTGTGTGATCCGCATCAAGGCTAAAGTGACGAGATGGGATCGAATCATTCCGCCCACAGTGACGTACTGATTCCGTATCCATTAAAGCCTAAGCGACAGAATGGATTGATTTTGCTGGGTCGAACCGACAGAATCGAGTCCCAGGCCAACTGACGACATTCTGAATATGGACATTAATGAGAGCCTAGCGGCGGTGCTCAACACCGTTGAGTCTCCGATCCCCTCGCCTACGCGCAGTGGGTCGGAGATTCCGGTTGTTGATGCACAGTCGGATGCTAGGTATTGTGCCACTGCACGCGAGTTGCTTGGTTTCACTCCCGAGCAATCGCCGAGTCCTACCAAGAAATCGGCGAGTTTGGGACGTGACTCCGGGGCTCTAGTCGTGGCCGAGCCTTCTGTTAAAGTGGGCGAGATCCTCTCGACTCTTGCTACTAAGTCGGTGAGTCCCCTTGGGAAATCGTCGATCAAAGGCAAGGGGGGTGTTCCCATTTTCAAGAAACCTCGCCGAGTTATTAACCTGGGATCGGCGAGTTCTGAACAAACATCGGCGAGTTTGACACCTAAATCGCCGACATTGCCCCAAAACTCGGGGGCTGAAGTTGAAGAATATGAGCCCCTTCAGGTGGTGGTACCTGATGTTTTGGTCACCCACACTGAGGGGATGACCTCTACTGACCTGGGAAAGAGGCCGACTGCTGAATCTGAGAGGCCGAATAAGAAAAGAAAAGGAAAACATCTGAAACATAGCAAGAACTCTTCTCGCGAAGGTGGCGAGGATAGTACCTCCATTCCTCCTATTTATGGGATGGGAGGTATGGGAAAGACATACATCCCCACCGCGGAGGGTGTACGGGTTCCTGAACCGTTTGACTATGATCAGGAATTGGAATCTGACCGCGGTCGAAGCCGACGTCGGCCTGATCCGGCTAAAGGATCAAAGACTCCTCTTCCTCCTACTGAAGTGGATAAGGATGGAGACCATATCAACCTTTCTTTTTATGAGGGAGTTGAGAACCACACCGACTATGCTTACTTTGAAACTTTGCCGGGTGGTGAGATTAAGCTGCTTCCCCTAAGCGACGCGAGCGAAGGGTCCTTTGAGGAAGTCTCTCTAAATGCTCCCCTTGTGCCATAAACGGATACCGTGCACCCTTTTTCTGTCATGTCTGCGCGCGAAGCCCGAGACAGTCTGCGAGAGATGCGCATCTCTGGGCGTTTGCGATTTTGAGGGTCGCAATATCAACCTGCTAACCTTCCTCCTGTGGGGTTTCAAGTGATCCCCCGACTCTACTTCAGACACTTCTCCGTGCTATCCATTCCTATGTTGATGAGTGAAGTGTTGCTACAAGCTGTCGTGTCGCTGTCGCAGATGCAGGCAGCTTTCTTTATATACTTGAGAGGATTCTCCAACATTTGTTGGAGTTTGAATATCCCTGCAACTGTTGCCTTGTTTTTCTGGTTCTACAAACTTGTCAAGGCTCCCGCTTCCGAATCTGGTCGGTTGGGGTTAGCTAAGCGGTTTCATGGGCGTGAACTGATCATCGAACTCCCCACCAACTACGGACTGCAGTGGAAGAGCGAGTTCTTTTTTGTTGACTCGATGTTACTGGTGAGACATGCCTGATTACGTCAGTCACTCCCAGCAACGCCCTTCAAACAAGGAATAGGGTTCCGTCACTATATGCCGGACCCTCGGAAGGCTTCCACGGTGCGGAGCACGTGTCTACGTCAAGAGCCCAAGGCAACACTTGGGAATCGCCGACTGGGACTACCAAGTCGCCGACTCCAGTGGTGTATCGCCGACTCCGGCCAGGGAACTCGGGTCTGGTAGACCGAGGACTTGGCCTCAAAGGAGTCGGCGACTCCACCTCTGGATCGGCGACTCCCACACCTGAGTCGTCGACTCCCAACCGTTACTTGGGCGGGCCCACACCATTATGACACCCTTCAATAGGGTACCATAATGGGGTGGGCCCCACTCAATTGAATGGAAACGCCTCTAGGACCCTATAAAAAGGGTCCTAGGGGCGTCCTCTATTCACAAGATTCACACTTGACCAACACACTCCACTTTTTTTGAAACAAAACCAACTGATAATATAGATTCCGAGACAAAAAAAGGTGTGATCACATGCGATCCACCCCACACCCTCCGCATTGTTCCAACTCCGGATCTTACGATCGTTTGGGCCTTCACAATCTTTGGGGAACTGACTCGATGTTTCCTAGAACGATCTATGCCTCATCGTTCTTACGAAGTGGTCCTAAGCCAATGGGGAGTGTAAAAACCCTGGTGTGCCCAAGGCATCTTTTCCTTTGCCAAGGGAAAACTCTGCCATTACACATAAGTGATTCCACATATCGTTTCTACTTTAATAATAGAGTCCACCCCCTGGGGGATAGAGCTCTATATGGATATGACTTTTTTGGTCATTCCATTTACCAATTTGTCCTCTCCTATAGTATTTGGCAAGACAGGGTTCTATTTTTAGTTGAACCCCATCCCACCATATACCTCAGTTTTAGTTTCCCTTAATACAAGTTCCTATTAAAATACGATTACAGACTCAATATCAAATATGAAGAATTAAACAAGTTTCACGTTCTCGCCAACTGGGCACCTCCGGTCCATATATCCATCCATCTCTGTTCCCTTCTCGTACCTTTTGCTTTATACTTGTCCACCTTGAATGACGCTGTTACATCCTGTACTGTCCTCCTCCCTATTTCCTGTGGGCTCGTGCGTCTGTCCTCATGCACTCTCCTGTTCCTTTCGGTCCAGATTCCCCATACTATCGCTGCCGTGTACGTCCACGTCAGGCCCCAGCATGGTGAGTTCTTTGTTCTTGCATTTGCTTGTGCCATGACCTGTTCTAAAGATAGACCTGCACACGTGA
>LFYR01001622.1:545293-628126 GCA_001185155.1 Zostera marina | reverse complement strand
GGTCTTGTGATTCCCATGTCCCCCCACATAATATGCAGTCTGTGTTCCCCCCTCCCATTCTACCCGCCCAGTCAGCTCTCATGGATATTTTGGACCACCTGGCCCTCCAGAGTGTTATGCTGAATTTCCTTACACTAGTCGTCCAAACCCCCTCCCCGTAGTGGTCTATTGGCTCAGCATTCCTGACGGAGTCCCAAGCGTTCTTGAAAGTTAGGGAAGTCCCTTTTCCTACCCAGGTGTAATTATAATCAGCCTCACACTTTAGGTTCCCCTCTATCACATCCTTCTTATCAATGATTTCAGCCTATAGGGCCGAATCCGAGTTTGGGTGCTTCTCTATATCTCTGAGAGCGCGTCCACCCACGTATCTCCCCCTCATCCATGATGCCCAGATCGAGTCATCTGCCGACCATATTCTACCCAACCTTATCATCCTCGCCGCTTCAGCGGACTCTCTGAAGCACCTCAGTCCCATTCCACCCTCCTTTTTGGGAAGGGTCATCTGGTTCCATCGGACATCTTGCTTCCCACTCCACATATATCTGTAAGAGATGAATCTCAATTCTTCAAGGGTATCCGCCGGGAGTCTGCTCGACATATTTCAGAAATTGAATATGCCCATTATACCCCAGTGATACAGCTGAACCCTGCCCGCATGAGACAACAACCTTGTTTTCCACCCCTCTACCATCTTATTGACTCTTTCAATTAGGGGGGCGCAGTCCTTTGGGTAGAGGATCCTAGGTGATAGGTACGTTGTTGGGAAGGTCCCTTCCTTGAATTTGAAAAGAACACCTCACTCTTTGGGTCACTTACGCTCAGACCTGTCCTAGATTCGAAGACTTTAAACACTCCATCGATGGATTTGAAGGAATCCTCCTTGGCTTTGCAGAAAATCAAAAGATCGTCCGCATAGATCAAGTGTGATATTCCCATCACATTGTGCTTCTTAAAGGTACTTATTTGCCTCCTCTCCACTTTCTCATTTATGAGAATGGTCAGGTTTTGCATTAAGAGAGCGAATATGTACGGGGAGAGGGGGTCTCCTTGTCTAATTCCTCTCTTTGGTAGTATTTGTGGCGTCGGCGACCCATTCACCAGGAAAGATAACGATGATGTGGTTATACACATCATTATGATCTTGATGATCATTTCACTGAACCTCATATCTATTAGAGTGTCCTCTATCGCCTGCCAGCTGCATGTGTCAAAGGCCTTCGCAAGATCCACCTTTATGGCTGCATTTGCTCCCCCACTTGCCCTACCGAATCCCGTTACCATTTCCGTCGCCAATAGATAATTGTCCCCAATCAGCCTTCCTGGTAGGAAAGCGGTTTGATTGCTGTCAATCAAGATATCTGCAACTGGTACCACCCTGTTCGTTAGGACTTTTGAAAGGATCTTGTACGTTGTGTTTACGCAAGATATGGGCCTAAACTGATCCAACCTTGTGGGGTTCTTGGTTTTCGGGACCAAGGTAATGAACGTAGCGTTTACTTGTCTCAGTAGGGGCTCTCCTAGAAAGATAGATTGTATGGCTTTGACTAGGTCCTCGCCTATAATGTTCCAAAAGGCCTTAAAGAAGACTCCGTTGAAACCGTCTGGACCAGGGCTTTTGTCTGAGTTTAGCGTCATGACTACCTTCTTAATCTCGTCATACGCTGGTATCTTCTCTAATTCCCTATTTTGTTCAGGTGTAACCTTTTTAACGAAGTTTCTGGTTTCGGTACTTAAGGCCTCCTCCCCTTCAGCAAATAGTGTCTGGAAGTGGTCCAACGTTTTTGTCTCCATCTCACTTCTAGATACCACCACCCTTCCATTCGGACCTAACATTTTGTAGAGGGAATTTAGGGTTTGTCTTTGTTTTGTCATGGCTGCAAAGAATTTCGTATTCTTATCTCCTAGTCGCAACCAATTTGCCCTACTCCTCTGTCTCGCATCCTCCTCCTGCACCTGTAGCAGGCCTTTTAGATCCTTAAGGCATCCATCCAGCCTCACCTGGATATCCTCATCAAATGGTCTTACCTCCAACAGGTCCTCATTCTTCTGGATTTCTGCCTCTGCTTGGGCGATTCTCCTCCTTGCTTGATCCTCTGATGTCTTCCATCTCTTGAGTACCCTCTTCACATTGTTCAGCCTCCTTGTGAATATGTACATCGGGGTCCCCCATACCTCGATTTGTCAAGCATCCCTGACTACCCCTTCCAACTCATCCTTCCTTAGCCATGAGTTTGTGAATCTGAAAGGCCTCTTCCCCTCTTCAACTACCCTAAGGTCGATGGTCAGGCTACGGTGGTCAGACGTGCCACCAGAGTGGCTGTCCAGGATCATTGTGGGCCAAAGGTTCAGGAATTCAACGTTCCCAAATCCTTTGTCAATTTTACTGCTAATCCTGAACTCGCTCACCCTTTTGTTTGTCCAGGTCGTAGGGTTTCCTTGGATATGAATCTCTCTCAAACCTGCTCTATCTATCGCCTGGTTGTATCTGCCTATGCATGCCAAGGAGGCCCTAGCATGTTCTCCTATCCTGTCCTCCCTGTTTCTAACCTCGTTGAAGTCCCCCAGCATGATCCATGGCCCTCTGATGTTGTGGCTGAGTCTCACTAACTCCTCCCACGTCTCTTCCCTCTCGTTGCTCTCTGACGCCCCGTGCACAAAGGTTACATGGACTGTAAAACCCCCTTTATTCTTTGCTACACAATGTATGTAATGCTCGTCCAGAATGGAGCTCTCAATCTTCCAGTTCCTCACATCCCATACTAGCCAGATAGAATCCGGCTTTTGGATTGTGTCATCGGTCCTGTTCGACATCACTGAGAAATTTTGTCCGAAAATCTTACTACAGTGTGCAAAGTTACGTTTCATAATCTTGGTCTCGTATAGACCAAAGATGTCCAGCTTATACTTCTTAACAAACCTCTTTACCTCATCCTTCCTTATGTCACTGTTTAGTCCGTAAACATTCCAGCTTCCGAACGATATTTTTGACTAATCTTGACTAGGCTTTTGTAGATTTAACCACCTTCCCTCCTTTTCATTTGTCATAGCCAGCCATTGGTTTCCTTTGCTCATCCTATTCAGACTCAGTCTATGACTTTTGGTCAAAGCCCAGGGATTTTGACTTTTGGTCAAAGTGTGGTTTTTTGCCAGAATCAGGGGCTGGCCATTTTGACTTTTGGTGAGACCTCTTGCCCAAGCTCCAATTTTGACTATTGGTCAAATTCGATTGATTTTGACTTTTGGTCAAACTCTGGGTGTTTTGACTTTTGGTCAAAGTTGGGTTTATGTCCTTCTTATCTTCCCCCACCCATGTGCAAGCATTTTTTATTACAATTTGTATTTTTATTTTTATCCCCACCTCAATCTTACCCACATGCATTTCTCTCCTACCCTCCCTTTTCACCCACATGGGTATTATCCCTCTAATTTTATTATTATAGAGTTTATTTTTCCCTTTATTTTCCTTATTTCCCTTTAACCACATGCAAATTTTCCCATAACCCTCCCACCCCAATAACCAAATTGGTCTCACCACATGCAATACAAGTCGATCACCCTCCCTACCCCGGCAATTTTCCTTTTTCCCCTTCTACCCCACATGCAATTTCTCTCCCCTACCCTAATGTTTATGTATTTACCTTTCCCTCCCATGTGCATGTCCCTTTGTGACATTTTATAATTACCCACTACCCACATGCATATTTTAGATATAATATTCCCTCCTTTATTTTTTATCCTACCCCACATGCAAATTCCCTCCATTTGACTTTTCCAATTGGTTTTACCTAATATTAATACTTATTAATATTTAATACTACTACTAATTTCTACTGTTTATTTACTTAATTTAATTTAATTTTAAATTTTAAGCTCACCTCCCCCGCTCACCCCGCCCTTGGCAGCAGAGTCGGGCTGGCTATCGCCGTAGACGTGAATTCTACAACAGATCATCCTCTTCGATCACCAGAGATGGTTCCTGCCATTGAATCATCCCGTGCTCGTATTCTCCCTCCGAGTCTCCCTCCTCATCGTTCAATTCTGGAAAGTCCAACCTGCCGGATTTTCTCTCCGACAACCCATGCCCGCCGTCGTCTGGTTCAATAAGATAGTCCTTCCTGCCTTTGCTCGATATTTCCTTCTCGGTCTGGACCACCATATCCCCTTGATTCTCCCTCCTTGCCTGCTGCTTCAATTTGTTCTTTGAGGTCTTCTTCCCTTTTGAGGTCGCTCTGGTCGGCGAAGGCTTTGTACTCTGTTTTGCTTTTGCATCTCGACTCCCTTCCTCCTCGTCGGGTTTTTGAGGTGTCGAGTCTATTTCTTGCTTCTCCAATTCATTCCCTCCTATCTCTTCCGTCTGTCGATCCTTAATTCCGTCTATCTCCTTCTCTGTTTCTCTATTTCTCTTCCGCTTTAACCCATCAGTCGGCGTTCCTGGCGATCTTATCCTTTTCCCTATTTCCATCTCTGCTCGGCTACTGGGTATCTTAACATTGGTCGGTTTTTCCCCATTCATGTTGCTCACCGCTGCCCTAGTGATCATCGGCGCAGTGCCTCTATCCTCCGCCGGCAGCACATTCCCGCCTTTCTTCTTCCCCGATTTCGATCTCCTATTTAATTGGGTCGGATTAGTGCTTTTCTTTTTCCTACTCAATCGGGTTTCATTTGATGTTATTTGGGGGGCGGCAATCGGGTCAGGCGCACTTATGTTCGGGTGTGGTTGTTTGGCTTGAATGGTTCCACCTGCACCTGCATTAAAGATTAGATCGATTAATTTGTTACCTGGTGCAGCCACATGATCAGGCTCGAATCGACCCGTATGCACTTGACTTAATTGACTCGCAGAGTTGATTTGATTTGTTGCATGGCTGTGCTGATTTATCGCATGTGGGCTCGATCGCTTTGTGGAGTTGGCTCGTGAATTATTAACCAGTCTATTTAACTCATTGACCATGAGTTGACATCGGACCCTATCACTGTTCATCGTCTTCAACCTTTCTCGGTCGCTGCAAGGTTCAGTTCCACTGTCGTACGGTCGAGGGGCACTCTGATCGATCTTCAATCCATGTGAAATCTCCTCCGATACCTCCATCCGAGTCATCCTAGCAATTTCTCCCACTCCGTACGTCTCCCCATCCGCTCTACTGCACTCTCCCATCCTCGACAGGCTGTCTGCACCCATTCGTTGTTTTTCCGTACGCCTCGAAGAATCAATTCCCAGAGAATCGTCCTTGGTAGCGTGTTCGATAATTCCTTCCCGCTGAGTTCGGTCACGTACCTCTCTCCCTGCAGTTTCTTCGGTCCCCACCGTACTGTCTTCTTCCTCGATTTTCCCCCGACCTCCATCTCCCCTGTTTCTCCATTCCTCTGTTTTCTTTAGTTCACTGCGTATCTTGTTCTCGGGTCGGTCTTGTGATCCGCCCGACCCACATCCGATTAGGTTAGCTAATTGTTGACTTGGGCTTAAACTCTCCGGGTCTCCCCTCCTTTTCGGGCTTATCAACCCGGGTCCGACTAAATCATCTATCAGATTGTGCATGAACTGGTGTATGGTCCCTTCGGTCTCCACGTCAGCACCAGTTGTCGTCTTTCCATTGGTAGTCGTTTCCACCTCAGTTATGTTCTCTCCGGTTGTCGCCTTTTCACTGGCTGTCATTTCCACCTCATTTAAGTTCTCTCCAGTTGTTCCAATCCTCTCTTCCGCTTGCACCACGTCATCCCCTACTTGCTCGTCTTTTCCTGCTGCATCACTATTGTGATTGCCTACCTGGTGGAAACCCACCTCAGCTCCAGTTGTCCCAATCATAGCATCCTGTTGTGCCTCGTCATTGCCAGCTGGCTCGTCTACCTCAATTGGGGTCATCACGTTCGACTGACTACTGTCTTTGTCCTCCGCGTCTGTCTTTTCGGCGAAGGTCGCGATTTCCTCCTCTCCAGTGAATCCACCCGTGTATTTGCAATTTTCTGCCTCATGTCCGAAGGAGATGCACTTACCACAAATCGGAGGCAGTTTGATGTATGTAACAGCGCACCCATCCTCCGTCTCTGTGCCGTCCTCGCCGTGCATGAAGATCGGCACCTCCGTCGGGAAGCTTCCAGCCGCCTCCATAATTACCAGTAGCTTCGCACCATTCGCATTTGGACCCATTGCAGTGTGAGCATCGACTTTTACCGGCCTACCTAGTACACTGCCGATCGCCGAGAAAACCTTCGGCGACCAAATGTGAGCTGGGAAGTTTGGCAATCCAACCCAAATTGGCAGTCGAGTGATCCTTGCATGTTCAATTGCCTTTCCCACCTTCCAATTTTTAACCATGGTGTACACGCCGTTAGTCCATGTGTCTCCGGCCGATTTTACACTGTCGTAATCTTCCGATCGTCGAAATTGGATGATGAAGACAGCCGACCCTCGGATCTGGACGTTGAACTGATCGCCCTGTATTCCCCAAATCTGCCTAATGATGTTTTTGGCAAATCGAGGGTCAATCCTTTCGTCAGTGAACCTACGCACGAGAAGTGTTCCGGCGAACCTCGCGTTTTCGATTTTTTTGATCAATTCCAGTCTCAGTAGGGCTCCTCGCCTCCCTTTCCTCTCTTCCGGCTCCGTGTAGCTCAGAGCAGTGGTGACTCCCTCTGGAAGTTCTGCAGCAGGCCTGACAATCGACGCAAATGTGCGCTGCACCGATGGGTTCCTCGAATTTGCGATTTTCCGTTCTTCCTCCTGTTTCCTTTCCTTTTCGATTGCCGTCAAGTCCTCCTCAGTGGCAGTGCCCTCACGCACCCTTCTCCTTCTCTGTAGCTCAATTGGGTCCGCTGTTTGCCCCAGAGTATCGACCAGCTTTGCTCTTTGAATGTTCCGGAACCTCGCAATCCTCTGTTTTTTCAGAGTTTCCAAGTCTTCGGCAGTAGCTTTCCCGGCCCTCGCTCTGGCCCTCCTTGCTATCTCCAGGTGATCTTTGGTTCCCGGCAAGACTCCGTCACCCGCATTCATCGAGTTCCTTCTTGTTTCCGCATGATCGCGTCGTTGGACCTCCATCGTCGCCAAGTCCTCCACTGAACCCATTCCCTTCCGTACACGTTCTCTCCTTCCAGCGTCCTCCTCAGTCACTGCCTTCGGGAGGAACCCATCTCCAGCCTGCCTCGCCCATCTATAGTCGTCTGCCCTAGCTTGCATTTGCTCCAGTGTGAGATGTCCCGCAATTGGGTTCACTCGACGTCGTGAACTTGTAAAACTGCTCCTGCCTCCACCACGACCTCCCCCCGTCCCCTTCTTCCGGCCAGACCTCTCCCCGGTGACGCTGCATCCTTTTCCAGTCTACCCCCAGCATTTCTTCCCGTAACCTCGGTCCATCCACCTCGGTCCATCCACCTCCGTCTTCAACCTCCATGGAGATATTCTCCATGGAGAAATTGAAGAACACGAACCTACAGTTAAAAAAGTACAACAAAAATCAGAAATTGATTAAAAAAAAACTAAATCCGTACCTGGTTTTTTAATTAAAAAATCCAAGATTTGAATTTTTATACAATTTCTCTCCGTGCGTGAACTCCGTACTCCCCTAGTCTGCTAATCATCAGAGAAGAGAATCGCCTCCTGGTCGCTCCTGATCGCCTCCTGATCCCTAATAGATTCCTCCCTTGTCCTTTACTCGTTTGTCAGTGCATCTTTTTTCTATTGATGAAAAAGAGAGAGAAAAATTTCCTTACGCAGTGCTTCAGAAAATTGATCCCAAATAGCCCAAACAGTACGACCAGTGGCGTATCCAGGGGGGCAAGGGAGGGCAATTGCCCCCCCCCTAAAATTTGGAAATTTTTGGAGGACCTATATGTAATTAAATTTTTTATAGGGGGTTTAGTATAATTTTCACAATATATTAATATTTTTAAGGGTTAATATATAAATTTCTTTCCCCCAATCTTCTTCCCCAAAACTATCGATTTCTCCTCCTCCTCCTTCAATTTCTTCCCCAATCTCTCCTCCCAACTCGCATGACCCATCCACCTCACGATTTCTCCCTCCGTTGCTTTCTATATAAGTTGTTTCTAGTACACAAGGAGTCCAAGATCAATAACATACCCCCAAACTATTAACTACCATCTTCAGGCGGGATCAAATTGGTGTGCGTCAGTGCGTGTGTGACTGTGTGTCTGTGTCTGTCTGCGGTCTGCCCTCAACAACCTAGGTGAAGATCTAAAGACTTCCCAAGAATTGTTATGCATTGGAAAATCGATTACAGTTGGTACCTGGCATTTGACAGGTAAATATAATTATTTATTCCAAAAATTATTACCACCACTAAAATTCTGAAAAGAAGAATAATAGAATAACACAATATGAAGTATAAAATAAATGTTGTGATGTTGTTTTAGAATTATTTTCTTTCAGAATGATCAAGTTGAAAGGAAATAAGTAGACTATCTATAGTAAACACACAAGATCGATCACCAATCAATAACAGTATAAGATGCCAGATTTCAATCAAATGAGATGATTTGTTTTGAATTTTGGATTTCATTATTATGTGACTTGAATTCAATCTGCTGCATTATTATGCTCAGAATAAAGTGGCAAACTACTAAGTGAGTCTTTGGTATATAGTTTTCCCACCTAATCCTCCATAATCATAGAGATAATTTGTGAAAACCATTTTCTCACATTATCAAAGAAGTGTTTTTCCCTTGAGAGTTCCCATGCTGTTTTTTTTTATACAGATGCTTCTGAATTTTTTTAGGTTGACTAGTGACTACGCTTTCCGCTTGAGTGTTAATTAGGGATTTGTCATTTCATTTGTCGGAAGCTTAAAAAGATCTTCTATAACAAGGTAACAAGGTTCTATTACTTTTTCATTTTTATAATTGTTAGATTTATAATTTTATGCATTATTTCTTATATAATTTTATAGTTCGATTTAAAAATGTAGGATTGTATTCTTAGATTTAAGGTGAATCTTATTTCTTAAATTACAGTCTTACGGATGGAAATTTGAATTATAGTTCGATTTATTTTTAATTTGAATATTAATTAATGTATTGAATATTAATTATGGAATATGAATGTATTAATTTTTTATAGGTTTTTATAATCAATTATATGAATAGGTCATGCCAAAATTTGTATAGGTTTTTTAATTAGTACAAAAAAAATTTTTCGCCTTCGGCGAATCTTGCCCCCCGGCTGCCGGGGAATCCTGGATACGCCACTGAGTACGACCAGCTATCTCTGTGTGGTAATGTTGGCCAATATTCACCATACCGTCATGCTGGGCATGGCACAACTATCCATCAACTGGTGCAACTATATTCAATCATAAACTCTTCAATCTTCACAGCCTAACAGGCAACCCGTAGTTGTGATAAACCCTGATGGATCCACTAATGTCTGCTGCAACAATGACTCGACTCCATGTGGTGTATGGAGATGCTAACGTTGAAAGTTCTGAGTCTCTTGTGTGTTCAGGCCATTGAGTAAGCTTCTCCTCTGGCCATGTTGATATGGATCCTCTGGAAAAACTCTCTCCAAAAAACCATCCACGTACTAAGACTCGATCCAGGTCCCTCAGAAAAGAAGACTCACGCTTTTTATAATATTCAGATTTATTAGTGCTGCTGATGCTTCTCAGTTCGCGATCAATACCTTGCCAAGGTAATGCAATGGATACATCTTTGGAAAAGAAGTGTTCACAGGAACGAATTAGCTTCGAATTCTTTGAAGAAGACGAAGCAGGATTTGGCCTTTTGCAATTCCAGATATAGATACTAGAATCGTCACCTACTGAAATTATGTGTCTCCCATCTTCAGTGAATGATGCAAATAGTTGCCGTTTTGATTTCCTCGGACCTAAATACAAGAGAATAAAAAACTGGAATCACATTGCACTACTTTAGAACCATTACACCATTACATGAAATGTCATCAATCCACTTCACTCGAAAGTCAAAATATTCTAAAAATATAGCAATGAGTTGAATCAAATGGAACCTCTGTATTTTTGAATGACATCAGCACCATCCACTATTCGAATTTTGGAGTCAGCAGATGTTATCATAACCTTTTCAGGATCATCCGGAGCAAACTGCATAATTAAATTAAATAAAGTTATAACTGGCAAATATAAAGCTATTATTTCAAAATATTTAAAATTAAAATATCTATTAACCTGAAAACCAGTAATCATCTTGCCAGCAGATTTCTTTTTCCCTTGAATAAACAACTGTTTTCCCAACTGTAGATTATTCCCTGCTTATGGAAGAAAGAAGAAACTCCTTTATGATAAAATACCAAAATCAAATACAGTTATCATCATTCCCAACTGTAGAAACTCCTTGTACAAGAAATAAAGAACATAAGAACTTAAGCACCTGATGAAGTATAAAAGTGACAGCTCCCTGTAATGGTGCCAACTACAAATCCCTGAGTAAAAAATATAGTAACAGGCATTAACAAAGAGTTAATTTTATGAATATCCAAAAGAAAAAAATATTCAATGAAATAAGTAAACAACGGTAATAAAGTTAAGAATACTTGAATAAACAACTAAATATTTGGAAAAAAAACCTGTCCATTTGGACGATAAGATACAGCAGTAACAATATCCCGCACATCGGTCCACTCAATGACACGCCTCTCACTTACCCCGCATTTTCGAATTTTCCCATCAATGGAGCCAGTGATGAAATATCCATTATCAACAGGGTCAAACTGAATGCAGGTTACTGTTGTAGCAAAAAAAATCCATATGTAAGAATTTTGAAGAACTGTCGTCAATACTGAAATAATAAAATGCATGGTAAAGACATTTTTATTGTAAAGAAAAAAAACCCAACAACTTGGATATATAATCAAAAGAAGGCAAATATGCTATAGAATAAGACTACAACTAAAACTCATGAAGAATGCATTGCATCTAAAAGATTTCATCAAAACAAAAAATAAATGATAACGATTAACTATAACTTTTTTATCTGTTCACCCAATGTGGAAAAAGATTTTTTGCTAATGGTTAACAGTGAGTGCATCAATACAAAACCAAAAATGGTTTAATTAGGTGTGTGTTACCATAATCATTATGCTGAAAGATCTGCATGCAATCACCACACCCAACTTGCCAGATTCGAGCTGTTTTATCCTTGGAAGCTGTAAGTAGACACTGCAACCAAAAGATTGCATTATACATAAGGTTAAATACCATAAATTGAGATTCTTCAATCATAGTAAGATTGTATGAACTGCCAACCATGCAAACTACTAGGTTGAAATTGAACATTCAAGTAAAGAGATAAGGATGGGAATATAAAGATTTGCTTACATTATATTTGGACCAAGAGATATCCAAAATGTCATTTGTATGTCCATGCAGTTCTTGAACAGGTTTGTTGCCTAACTTGAAAATCCTTCTGGGGATGACAACAGGAGCAGAATGGGAACACTTTTTTTCGTCTTTTATCTTGCATACTTTAGGTTTATCCAACCAAAAAGTAGAACTACCAAAAAATAAACTATTGCAAGATGCATTGACTTCATCAACTGACCAAATACGAACAATCTTATCTTCACCTCCTGTTGCTAGGTAACGTCCATCTAGACTAAATTTCATCGCATTGATTGAACCTTCGTAACCTTGGATCTCCTGACCCTGATAAATTGCAGTAAATTCCACACATCTTTTCCAATTATACTGAACTCTCATTCTTACAGTCCTAGGAACATTGGTGGACATTTTAGCACTCTTAATTGCAAACAGCTTCCACCAGCAACTTGATTTTGGTTCTATCTTTTCAAGAACACTATCCTCTTCCCCATTTGCATTACTTACAATGTTATTCTCACCATGCACAAACATCTGAACAGAAAACGATATACCAAGTGTTGTGAGAGATTTGTCTCAATACCAACACTTGAAAGGTTCTACGAGTTCAACCATAAAATTCGGTGTGGTTTTATAGAGTTTCCAGGAAAACTCTTAGGTTGAATCTGCCTTAAAGATTCAAGGATTTTTAAGAGTCCCTTAATACTCTTAGAGGGTTCACAAGCGTTTAGCCTTAAAGTTTGGCAGAGGTTTTTAAGAGTTCCTGAATACTCTTAGGTGGTTCAAAAGCGTTTAGCCTTAAAGTATGGCAGAGGTTTCGTCATTACCTTCAGGCTAGTGATCTCCGTGTTTCATCGGAACTGGATTAGCCCTTGTTTGGGTGAACCAATATAAAAATCTACGTGTCTTTTTTTATTTTCCGCTCCTTTATTTTTACAACAAGATAAAAAGAAACTAAAAAGAGATCCCTCATCCGGTTATCTAGTCATAACTGAGGTTGACTAATTTCTTGCAGATCTCTCATCCAGTTATCTGGTCATTGACTGAGGTTATTTTCAGTTAAAATATATATCTAGTCACCTGGTCACTTATATTTACATATATATTTTAACTTATTTTAAACGTGTGCTTATATCATAACTCGGTATTTATATACTACAGTTGTCTATAAAGTACAATCTTATAAGTGGACTCAGTATTCATATATTATAGTAAACTTACAAAGAACAGACATCATTTATATATATCCTTGTGTTTAACTTGTATTCTCAGGTTAAATCACGAAAAATCACGAAAAAAGACTATTACCCCCCCCTAAACCTCTGATCCATATCCAAAAGACTCAGGTATGATATAACCTTAGTCTGTATTTGTTCTAACCATGATATATGTCTTATCTAGATCTCACCTGCATATACTCATAAAAGCTTCACAAGGTAAATTTTTCAAATTACTTTATGAGTTGGAAAATATTCGAGGACCTATATGTAATTAAATTTTTATAGGGGGTTAAGTGTAATTTTCACAATATATTAATATTTTTTAAGGGTTAATATATAAATTTCATAATATTTATATACTATATAAATTTTACAATATATGTAATTTTAAGTTTAATTACATATAAATCCCTAAAAACTTAAATATCCCTAAATTTCTCCCCCAAATCTTCTAAATTCCTAAACCTCTCCCCAAATTTTCTAAATCCTTAAACCTCTCCCCTAAATTTCTAAATCCCTAAACCTCTCCTCCAAACCCAAAACCCACGATATATATTTCCCCAATATCCCCCAAATTTCCCCAATATCCCCAAAACCCACGATTTCTTCCAAAATCTCCCCAATATTCTTTCCCCAATATTATTTCCCCAATCTCATTTCCCCCCATCCTCCAATCTCGTTTCCCCCCATCTCATTTCCTTCAATCTTGTTTCCCCCAATCTCCTTCCCCAAAACTCACGATTTCCCCCAATCTCTCCTTCTCCCATCCACCTCACGATCATCTCAGGGTCAACCGGTCAAGCTCTCACGTTCCGACCACCGTCCATCGAGATTCAGTTATTGTGCCACAGCCCACAGGACACCACCACCATCGGATTTCACTGCCTTCAGTTCGTCTCCACTCTCCAGAGTCCAGTCTCCGCTACTCTCTAGCCTTTAGGCTCTAGGTATGTCCGTCTATCTTGAATTCTTGATCCGTTTGTGTTTAACCTAGCTTGATACGGAAAAAAAATGTACCATTTTAAAACAGGAAAATGAACCATTTGCAAAAAATTGAATTAAACTATCATCAACCTGAAAAAATATGAATTTTCATCATTCCATGTGATTTTTTAAAACAGGGACCTAAATTGATTAAATATCCATGTGAATTTTATTTCTTTCTTTAATTAATTAAAGAGGAACCATTTTATTTATTTCTTTAATGTGATTTCCACATTAAAACTCATCTCAGAAATCGCCTTGGTGATAGTTTGATGAATGATTGTTTAGTAACATATATCGAAAAAGATATTTTTAACTATAGACAACGAAGTTATTTTAAAAATATTTAATGATATGTGTCTTCGTCGTAAGACATTGAAGTAATGTAAAATGTATTTAAAATTTTTATTGTTAATTAAATAAATGTATTTATTTTTATTTTGAATATTAATTAATGTATTGAATATTAATTATGGAATGAATGTATTGATTTTTTATAGGTTTTTATAATCAATTATATGAATAGGTCATGCCAAAATTTGTATAGGTTTTTTAATTAGTACAAAAAAAAAAAATCGCCTTCGGCGAATCTTGCCCCCTGCCGGGGAATCCCTGGATACGCCACTGTTTATGAGTGCAATATTTACGAAATATAGAGAGAGCTAGAAAAGGAAATGATAAGATATACCAAAATATTAAAATTAGGGTTTGAAATTCGTCAACAACAAATATGCCATTAACAAATGTGGAGAATGTAAAAATAAGATTCTCGATGACATATTTAGTTGTTAATTAATTTGAAGTATAATAAACCCTAATTAACAAGATATAAATATATATGAGTTAAAGCTACATGAATAAATCTATTAGACTCATATGTTGATAAAATTAACTTTATCAATATAGATAAAATTTACCCTTTGGCGGCTCTAAACTTCTTTTCCTCATAAGTCGGCGGCTTGCGGTATCCCGGGTTCGGCTTCTTGTTCGGCAGTGCGAGTGTCATTGGAGTTTTCAATAATGGGACAAATTAGTTGATCGGGTTATGCCGGTAATTTTTCCGAGTCATAGGAACGGTGAGAGCCGTTGATCCCTTCCCGGTGTGATTGGCCTCGTACATTTTTGCGAGCGAGAACGCTTGTTTCAGAGATGTAGGCTTTACAATTTTCAAGTCACTTCTCAAATCTTCCCTCAAACCTCCAACGAAGAATGATATTAGTGATTTTTCGGTCATACCAGAGACATCGTTCAAGAGTCTCGCGAACTCAGCGATGTAGATTGCTACGGTGGTGGTTTGTTGCAGGCGAGTGAGGGCGAAGAGGCTATCCTCATATTCAGATTCCCTAAACCTTTCTCGTATCTCAGTCCGCAGATTATCCCATGACGTGAGCATCCCATTTTTCTTGAGCCATCGTATCCAATCCAGCGCGACCTCTTCCATATATGTAAGCCCGCAATCCGAACTTTAGATGATTCAGAAATGCCATGATATTCAAAGTATTCTTCAGCAAGGAATATCCATCCTTCGGGATTAGATCCGTCGAATTTTGGACATAAGACTTTCATCAGCCGGTCATTGGAAGTCGACGATGATGACCCTCCCCCATTGAACACACGTTTTCCATTCAGATCGGACATTCTATTCATCTCTATTGCCATCTCCATTAGGCGATCTGAAATTCCAGATATTGCTTTGTCTTGCCGTCGAGTGATGTCCGAAATCCGCGCAATTTGTTCATCTACTATTGTTGTTATTGTTTTCTCAAGATCTTCCGTCGCTCCACTGCCCGTTGCCATCTACAAACGTTCTAATGTCAAATTAAGAACAAAATGAAATTTGATTAGAAATACCTCCCTTAATGGGATCTGTTGATAATCGTGTCACAGATCACGACTTTAAAGAGCTAAATATTTTGAGTTGTTTCCGACTGTGCACCCGGAGATATTGCAGAAGGAGATTGAAAACACCAATGTAACAGTGTTGGCGGAGCGTAGAACCTGGAAGAAGAGGGCAGACGAGAAGAAGTGGAGAAGAGTCCCGCAGGAGAGGAGTAAGGAGAGATTTAATTTGTTGAATAATCGATATCCTCTCTGTCGAGAGTTCCTTCATTTATAATAAAAACTGCGGTAAAATAAAGTGCGTACAAATAGAAAATAACAGAGCACGACTAACTAATTTCCATAAACGTAATCTGGTTGTTGGGTGGTGGTGGTCCTACGTCCTGACCGACGAGGCATCTGGTCTAGCATCTCCACGTTTGTCTCCCTGTCCAGCTCGCCATTAGTACCCACTTCCGGTTGTTTCCGTAGCTGCTTCAAGTCAATTAACATCCAACTCTACCGGCCACGTTACAGTGTTAAACTCTACCGGATGTATTATAAACATATGATGATGATCATTGTAAGGAAGTGACGAGCTGAAGATGAAGAAGAGCTGGGACTGGGAGAGAAGCATATCTGAAGATGATAGTTTTGATAGTGATCAAAGCAAGAATAGTTATACTGGACGATGATATGATTCCCAAAGGGGAGGATGAACTGGTATAAGATAGTAACGCAGTCGGTGCTTGGTCCTGTGGATGTGTGTTTGTATTTATATGTTTAGATATCTGATTGACAATCGACAAAGAGGTGTTCCAGGGTTTCATCAGTGAGATCACAAAGTAGATATTTAACTGGACATTGTGTTTCCCATCTCCATAACTGGTTAAATGTGTGTAGTTTGTTCCATCGCACTTTCCAGAGAATGACCAACATTTTTGAGGCTCCGCATTTCCAGATTCCTTTAGATAAAGGATCTGGTTCACTAGGAAGTCATATATGTTGGCTAAAGATATAACATTACCCTTGCCTTTCCAAGTTACAATGTAGTTAGAGTCATGTTGCGATTATGTCTAAAATACGACCCCGAACATATCTATTTCTCATCCACTAAGCCCATAAAGATTGCTCCGATGACCAAATTATGTGTGACCTAATATCCTTAAGGCCAATACCGCTGTCACAGTCGAGTTGGACTTAGACACTGTAGTCGAACGTCTCACGGTGACCATCCCAATGAGAGTCTAGCCATCAGCAAGTCTAGTACGCACAAGTCGCTCCGAGTTAGGCGCAACAACCAGGATTTCATCTTATTAGTGAGGATTCTCTGAAATTCAGTTGGGATATTTGGTGACCAAATCCTTTGCTGAGTGTAGTTAAAAGGTTGCTGAAAAATTCTAAATTTACAAATGATCTGCAATCGATCCTATTAACATAAGAAGTGAAGAAAATTCTCAAATTTCAATGGGTAACAATGTTTTTTAACTATCTTGATTTGACAGTAGACATTAGCTTAAAGCTATATATAAAAAGAGTAAGTCGCTAGATTTTGGTTTCTTCATCTTTAAAGTGAATCCTACTGGAGAGATTGGCCACCTGCATAGAAATTGAGACATAAAAATAATAATGATTCAATGAATCCAAACTAAAATGAAAACAACAAGGAACAGATTTAATCTCAAGTACCTTAATTAATTTATAGTTATGATGACATTCATACTGGCAATTCAGATGCCTTATCAGATGGACGAATGTTATATTTCATGTAAACTTTTTCATGGTTCTCTGTCCACCAAGTTTGTGCTTGATTCTCTGCAAATCTCCTACGACTGTAATATCATATACTGACATGAATGAGATCGAGGAGCTTAATAAAAACCTAATCAATTAACAACAAGGAAATTACTTAATTACATTACCTGAATCTGACTCTTTTGAGATCTCTAATCCCATCTTCGAGACCGATGAGTTCAATATACACACCTGGTTCGTATTGTTCCATCCATTCGACTACATCATCACCATATGTTTGTTCATTTTCGAAAGGAATCTGAACATTCTCACGATCATCGTCATTATTTTGTTTTGGTAATTCCTTGGGTTCAAATCCATTTGAATCGTTGGTCTGTTTCGGGGCCACAGAAGCTAAAGGAAGCCTCTCAGTCAAATTTTCGAGCTACAGGCATAAAAAATGATAAAAAAAATGACTATAAATTAAAGTAGGTTAGGAATGCAGAAATATCCCAAAATATCAACACTGTTATTTCTACAATCTGGATACATTTATATCCATGTTATTTCTACAATCAGGTAATTGGGATTTAAGATTATTTTGGGTATAATTGATTTTGGTAATCAGGTTATTGGGTATTTAGATTTAAACTTTGATTAAAATGGAATAGCTAAATTGAGATGATTAGATTAAAGTAAAATTTGACAGAACTATTGCGGACTCGTAATCACTGAAGGGGATGCAGAGTATTAAGAAGAAGATTTGAAATATCATCATGTTAAGAAGATGAAGATTTTAAAAACATCAAGATTTAGAGATGATGATAATATAGTCGATCTTACATACCTGTGTTGCGAGTGACCTCATAGCTTTCTTTGCAAGTTTGGACTTGGTAGACTCATCCATAGCATATGTTGTAGCTTTTTGAGCTTTTAATTCTGATTTAAGAACCTCTTGTTCTTGAAGTTGGCACACCTTTCGAAGATTTTCAACCTTAAAATGAAATCAGTTCATATATATTTAAATTTCTAGCATGCAAAATTGCAAATGCTCTAGAGTCTAGAATCTAAAATCTTGAGTGTAATGTAATTAGTAATCAGTAATATAATATGTACCTGAACATGAAGTCTCTCAATCTCATCATTAGCCTTCTTCAAACTCTCCACAAAGCTTTCGTCTATGGTGGAGGAGAAGGGGGATGAGGATTGGCGTGGTGTTGTGGGTACAGGTGTGGTAGGACGTGAAGAAGAAGAAGAAGAAGGTACGCCTGTAGAGATCTTACCAGGGAAGAAAGGTGAAACAGCACGTGTATTCTTCCCCGGAGGATTTAGTGTTTTAGGTGCATAAACCTTTTTGTTGTCGGACATTTTGCTCAACTTGACATGACAAGAATCACAAACTCGGTAAGATTTGTTAGGGTTAGAAGACATCGCAGCTTTCAAAGCTTTTTTAGAACTACAAGAATGACAGAACACAAATCCACAGTTGTAACAGTTGTGTCTTTTTCTCGTAAACCCAAATGCCAATTTACACGAAGAACATTGTGACTGTTCCACAGCAGAAACTCTCTTATGCTGACATATAGCGACGGTGAAATTCGCCCCACAAGCGATGTTTTTAACAATGGTATCTTTCAAAGCATCGACGAGTGTAGGTGTGTTCCGATCTTTCCTATCTCCATGACCTAACCTTCCATTATCTCCTTTCCCCCAACTATAAACTTCATTCTTCATCGTCAAAACCACAACGTGATGAGATCCGCAAGCAATCTCACCAACCCATTCTCCGACGAGTTTCTCTTCGACCAAACACGGTATTTTACCATCGGAAAAGGGATTCCCAAGTTGTCCATTATCGGAGCTACCCATTGAGAATATTCGACCCGTTATCGTAGATCCGATTGTTAGACTATTACCACATGCTATCTTGTTGAAATTATGGTCTATAAGATACGACACACACGTCGGAATATACCTCGCCTGATTATCTCCATGCCCTAACTGGTATTTCCCACCATCGCCCCAGGTGAATAGTTTTCCCGACGACAAGCTACTCTTATTCAGCTCCATTAATTCAGGAACCTCCACCACTGCAGCTGTATGCCAGACACCACATGCAATGCTGATCGTCTTCGATGTTAAAGAATCCACCTCTCTAGGATATAAACAACTTTCTTTGTCTCCATGTCCGAGCACACCAAAAGCTCCATCACCGAAAGTGAAGAGCTTACCAGATGAAGTGATCAACGCTGTGTGCCAGATGCCACAAGAGACATGGCTAACATGGAGTTCATCCAAAGAGCCAAAAACTCTCTTGGGTACACATTGACTGATTGGTATCTGATTACCATGACCTAATATACCGTAATGGTAAGATCCATCTCCCCATGTATAAAGCTCACCGGCGAGATTAACAGCACAGGTATGATATTCACCACAAGCAACTATATCACATGTTGTCATTGATAGAGTCTCTACAAGACGTGGTTGCATTGAATCTGCTTCGATACCATGTCCGAGTCTACCACCAGATTCTTCCCCCCAGGTGAAAACCTCCCCGTGTCTTGTCACCAGTGCAATATGTCTGACGCCGCATGCAACGTAGTGAACATCTAATACAGACGTATTGTTAGACTCCATTGGTTTGGGTAAAAGCACATCAGTTCTTCTAGGGTTGATAGGTATATGTAAAAATTCATCATCACCGAGAGAATAATCAGATGAAATTTGGCCCCATAGATAAATATCACCGAGAGAATCGTAGTCATCTCTTCCTCCAGAACCATGACTTGATGCTGTGCTAGAGACACTAGCTCTAAGAGTATCAGAAGATGAAAATCTGATATTCCCTTGCATATTTGTTGTTGTTGCATCGAAAGATGACCATGTACTAGTGCTTCTACTCTCCGGCGAGGTGCTATTTCTTGGAGTGGCGAGGCTGAATGAACTATCACTCAAACGTAGACTACTCCCAATCCCAAACCCATCATCGACGAAATGGGTCAACGAAGACCTTTCTTGATTATCGGTGCTACCACTCCATCCATCAATCTTCGATCGGTCAGAATATTGACCGGAAGCATTAATCAATGTTTGTAAACCAGTTAACCAAACATCTGCTTCGATTTTATCTTTGCATATTAGATCAAGAGATCTCTTTCCACTCTCATATAACAACGAAAATGACAAGTGATCTTTTCCTCTACCGGCGTATCTTTGGAAAACACCCTGATCGGAGAACAAACGTATATCGATCATAAGTACTGATCTAGCTAGATGTGTGTGTATATATATAGATTAATGAACTTACAGTTCTTTGTCCGGGAATAATTTTGAGAACTGAAGCTAACTTCAACACTTTCTCACCTCCACCAGTAGAATGCCAAATCAAAGAAGATTCATCGTTAGAAAGTCTGAAAGGGCAAAATTTGGGTTTTCCTTTCCGACCATACTTCAGTAACTGTGCTCCCCTCTTCAAAGCAACGACGATCTTATCAATGTCTTTGACTGAGTTCCCAGGACCGACAAGATCTGCCATTCCATGTGAGAACCCCAAACGAACAACCTGCCGGAGATTCCAATCGTCATATATAATGGAAGAAGATATTTCCCCGGACTCTTCTGGAATTACACATCTACAAGATTAGTTAGAGAAAGAAGACGGGGAACAATCAACCATACCAAATATAGACAGTGATCACCAAACTTGTTGAATTAGCCGGCTTGATGGTTGTAGAATGACGCTTAGAAACAAAACCGGCAGGTCAAACTGGAAAAGCCAAATATTGTAGGACATCATGTCCACAACTCAACCCACGACAACCCATGATTGGAGAATGTTGTCAACCCTGCACGACGGGAACTATTAAATAACTAAACACTATACGTTAATGTTAGATTTTGTAACAAGTATGATGAAAAATGGTGGTTTTTCCTCGGTTAAAAGGAAAAAAAGACCACACATTGAATCAGTTAGGGTTTTTTTTCCTAACTACCTCTTATAATGATACGTAGGATAAACATGAGTTAAATTATGAATGCAAGAAGACCATGGATGATTCAGTGTTTAATAACCGTGTCTATTTTATCATCCAATATGTGTTTATATACAACTCTACTTTACTATACACGATCTGGATGACAGAGGCCGTTGCTCTACTCACAGATCGTGTGTGCATTTAATCGTGTGTGCAGCAAGGACGTGCGTTACTCTGTTACACAGAGAGTGTCCTTGCAGTACTGCACGTTCTTAGTACTATCATGCTCTCCCTCAAGCTCGTGGGTGGGAGAGACACGAGATTGGACCTCAACTCTGTACGTGAATGGTTTTGGTCTCAAACTCTTTGTAAGTATGTCGGCCTTCTGACTTGTACCAGTGCTTCAAATTCAGCTGTCCATTTTCGACTCTTTCGCGTACGAAATGAAGATCGATGGCAACGTGTTTTAATTTTGAGTGTCACGTCAGGTTAGATGCAAGAAATACGACATCTTGATTGTCTGGGCGGAGTGTTAACAACGGTGTTGTCGTCTCTTGTCCCAACTCCGTGAGCAAACTTTTCACTCATTCTAATTCTTGAACTGTTGATGTTATTGCTCGATACTCTGACTCTGTACTCGAGCGAGCAACCGTTTCTTGTTTTCTCGAACACCAAGAAACTAAAGTTTCTCCCAAATAGACAAGATACCTTGTATGACTCCGTCGGCCTCCTGTATCCGCCGTCTAATCGGCGTCGCAATACCCATGCACAACGAAGTTTGTTACTGGATGAAGTGTAATTCCTAACAGTTGAGTGCCAGAGAGATATCTGAAGATTTTCTTCATTGCTACCCAATGGATGGGTTTTGAACTAGCCATGAATTGAGACAATTTGTTAACCGCAAATTAAATCTTCAGACGTGTTAAGGTGAGGTATTGTAGAGATCCGATGATCTGAAAAGCTACACCTTCCGACGAACTCTCCGGTAGACGCTGTTAATGGAATGTCCTCCTCTTTGACACGAATTTGGTGATATCCGGCGCACAAATCGAGTTTGGAAAAAATCTTGGCTCCATATAACTCATCGATCAACTCATCCATAGTAGGGATGGGAAATCGATCTCTTACTGTCACCGTGTTAAGTGCCCGGTAGTCGACACAAAAATGTCAGGTACCATCTTTCTTTCTTACGAGCAGAACCGGGGAAGAAAATGGACTGATGCTATGGCGAATTAGACCTTGTTGTAGCATTTCCCTTGTCAACCTTTCAATTTCATTTTTTTGAAAGTGGGGGTAGTAGTATGGATTCACATTAATTGGTTGAGCCCCGGTAACTAGTGTGATTCTGTGATCGTTATTTTTGGACGGCGGTAGACCGGTTGGGTCTTCGAATAATTTTTCAAATTTCCCTAGCACCTCTGTAATGCCTGGTAGTTCTGAGGGAGGTAACTCCGGTGGCTCTCCTGCTAGATGGCAGAAATAAGCTATCTCCTTTCGAGCCACCATTCTTCGCAACCCACGATTTGACACCAGAGATTCAGAAATTCGCGAGTCGCCTTGTAATTTCACCAATGTTTCACCACACTCGAATTCTACGTGTTAATTTTTTGAAATCTGTTCTTACTGTCCCCAAGGTCTTAAGCCATTGTACACCCAACACAACATTCGCCCCTTCCATTGTCAATACAAACAGGCGGTTTTGTGTTATCACGGCTTCTTGAATGGTAACCGTTACTTGACGGCAGACTTCTCGGCAAATCAAGTAATCGCCACTGCCAATAAAGACTCGAAACTCCGGTAGCTCTTGTAGTGCAATCCCTAATTTATACGCGACTGTTTTTTGAATGAAATTGTGGGTGCTCCCACTATCAATCAGTATCGTAATTTGTTGACCTTTGATTGCCCCTTCCATTCTGATCGTCCGAGGATTATATAACCCTGATAATGCGTGGAGGCTGATTTCTATATCTTCGTTTGGTTCCCCTGCTTCCGGATCCGATCCTGATTCGGCGTCCACCACTTCCCACAAACAGTCCTGCTCCGTGTTTAACCTGAACAACTTCCCCTTGCAACGGTGGCCGGGAAAATATTGTTCCACACAGTTGAAGCATAATCCTTTGACCATTTTCTCCTTTCGTTCTTCATTTGTCAGGGTCCGCCTTACAATTGGAATTGCCGGACCGCCTACCGGAGGATTTTTCAATAATGGTTTGGACTTGTTTATGGGCGGATAATTCTTCCAGGTTTTTGCTCCCTTATTAGCTTCATAAACTTTCTGCAGTCAATGCCTTCCTCAGTGACGTCGGCCTTGCAATTTTTAGTTGATTTTTAATTTCTGATTTTAGTCCTCCGATGAAGAATGTGATCAGGGCTTCTTCAGTTTGTCCTTCTACCTCATTCAGTAAGTTTTCGAACTACGCCATATATGCGGCTACCGTCCCAGTCTGTTGTAACTGTGACAATTCCTCCAGCTTATCATCAAATACCAACGCACCAAACCGTTCGCTCAAGTCATCCGTAAATTTAGCCCACGTTGTCAGTAAATTGTTTCGACGCAGACCTCTGATCCAGGCCAGAGCTTCTTTCGACATGTGTAGGGAAGCTATTTGAATCTTCACTTCCTCACCAATTGAATGAAACGTGAAATATTCTTCCGCTTGATACAACCAACCCTGTGGATCATCTCCTGAGAATCTTGGTAAGTCGAGCTTGATCGACCTCGAACCCTTTGGGTTACCTTCCGTTCCCCAGTTGTTTCCTTCTCCTTGGAAATTCCGCAGCAGTTGCCTGACTTCTTAAAGTTCTTCCGAAAGACTTGTGATTGCCACGTCGTGCCTCCTGGTCACGTCCGTAACTCTCTTGGTTTGATCCTCAGTAATTGCTACTAACGAGCTTCTAATCTCTTCCAATGCTTCGCTCGTATTCCCCTCTATCAATTCAAAGAAAAACAAGAAAAGGAAATTGAATTAATCTATTTGCTAACAGATCTTGGTATGATTAATTTTACCACGTTCCTGTTGAGGACCCAATTCAAGCTTGGGACATACCTTGACTAGATTGTATGTTTATCGTCGTCTCCGACTAATCCAGCGATGGGTTCAGCGAATGAAAGCACCAATGTGACACACCAGATCGGCGAGATGCAGATGCGGTCGTCGAAACAGGGACAGAACGGGGTCGAGCGAGAAATTCCCCGAAGGGCCGGAGGTGTTCGAGAGAATGACTACGGAGAGTCCTGAGGGAATGAGCGCGAACAATCAATCTCAACATTCAATATCTTTTATTATCACAGTACTCGGTTTATATAAGAGTTCTTGTAACTCAATTCGTTATTTATTCAATGACTCCTCACTGAATCTAGCTAACTGCTCTGTTAATTCTTTACTCGTATTCATAATCCGTCTTCCGTGTTGAATGTCTCTCGCGAGTGGGTCGAACCGCGTTGGCCTCTGGTGCGCTGGTCGGCTCGGTCTCCTCTACTGTGGTCGGCGCGGTCTCCTCCGACGACCACTGTAATTCTGCTTCTAGAACCTTCATCGCCTCCTGCTGGTCCAGAGTGATTGTTACAATCCGATGATCTGAAAAACTACACCTTCCGACGAACTCTCCGGTAGAACGCGATCTTTGACGTAGCCAGTAGAAGTGGAGTAGAGGTGTAGGGTTTGATAATCGTAAGAAGGGGGGAGAATGATTTGGAGATAAAGAACAAAAAAGATTAATTTATTTGGGGAATATAAAATTCTCTTTTATAGTCTTTACATTTACTAAATTAACCTTGGGCTTTTAGCTCATTACATACATTATAATATACATAAAACAATTGAAAATTGGGCATGACCCATCTATTTTTCCATCTTCAAATAATCTATTGTACCTGTAATTTAAAACAGTCTACATAAAATATATTCATTAATTCAATCATAGCATTCACCTAAACATTCACATATATTTATTTTAACACATCCCCTCAAGCTGGAGCATATGGATCACTTATGCTCAGCTTGAGAAGAAAACCATTCATTTTTTTTCGCCAACCACTTTCGTAAGCACGTCAGCCGGTTGGTTCTTTGTATTTAGATATTTCAATAAAATCATTCCATTGTCTACTTTATCTCTTACAAAGTGGCAATCCACTTCAATATGTTTGGTTCTCTCGTGAAATACGAGATTTGTGGCAATGTGTATCGCTGACACATTATCACAATATAAAGTGGCTTTAAGCTCAACGTTGATATTGAACTCTTTTAGCAAATTTTGCATAAAAATAATCTCACTCGAACCATTAGCTATAGCCCTGTATTCTGCCTCTGTGGAAGATCTTGAAACAACTTGTTGTTTCTTCGATTTCCAAGAGATTAGTGAATCCCCAATCATCACGCAGAACCCAGATACTGATTTTCTAGTTTGTGAGCATAATGCCCAATCCGCGTCACAAAATGCCCTAATTTTCAGATCATTTTCTGACTTATACATTAAGCTTCTTCCTGGGGCTCCTTTAATAAATTTAACCAATTTAATGGATGCATCCATATGGGTCTGTTTCGGCTGACTAAGAAATTGACTTAAGAAATTGACTGAGTAAGTTATGTCTACTCTTGTTATTGTCAGATAGATTAACTTCCCAATGATTTTTCTGTAAGGGGTAGGGTTTGGTAATAGCTCTAAGTTATCTTCTCTGAGGTTAATGTTTCTTTCCATTGGAACTAATGAAGGTTTTCCCCCCGTCAAACCATACTCCTTAATTAAATCTAATGCATATTTCCTTTGATTCACATGAATTCCTTCAGGTGTGTAAGTGAGTTCTAACCCTAGGAAATATTTTAAATTCCCTAGATGTTTTATGTGAAATCTAGAGTTTAAAATTTCCTTTAGATTTTTAATCGCATTCTCATCACTCCCTGAAATTATGATGTCGTCTACATATACTAAGATGTATGTAACATTTTCTCCCTTTCTAAAAGAGAATAGAGAGTAATCTACTTTAGATTGTGTGAACCCTATCTTTATTAATTCATTCCTAAGCTTAGCAAACCAATTACGGAAAGCTTGCTTCAGGCCATATAAAGATTTGTGTAATTTACATACTCTTTTGTCTCCTTCTAGTAATAAACCATCTGAAGGTTTCATATAAATTTCTTCCTGTAAATCTCCATGTAGGAATGCATTATGTACATCCATTTGATGTAGTTTCTATTTTTTGACTGAAGCAATAGCAATTAATGCTTTTACCGATACAAGTTTAGCTATTGGGGTAAAGGTATCATTATAATTTATTCCCTCAATTTGGTAATACCCTTTAGTCATTAATCTAGCTTTGTACCTTTCAATTGTTTCATCAGACTTATATTTTATTTTATAAACCCATCTCGAGCCTATAGGCTTTCTGTCGGATGGTAATGGTACTATGGACCACGTATTATTTTTTTTAGGGTCAACATTTCCTCATTCGTAGCTTGACACCATTTTTGATGTCCTTTTGCTTGATGGTAATGAGCTGGCTCCACTTCTTTTGTGATCATCTTCACAAAATTTTATATTTTTCATTCACTCTATGATAAGAGATACAACTTAATGCTGGATGTATTGTTGATGATTTCTTTTCTGTGGTTTCTTTGAAAGTGGGACAAAAAATCTTTATATTTTTCTGGTCTCCTAGTGTTTCTTTTTGATTTCTTAATATTAGCGTCATTATTTTCATTGAAAAGTATAATATGATCCTCCCTTGAAGATTCAATTTGTTCCTCACTCTCACTATTCTCATTTTCCAGAGGTGCAAATTCATTTTGTGTTAACAGATTTTGTGTATGTAGAGAATTTTCATCCTCTGAAATATTTATATTTGTCAAGAGTGTTGTTGTGACACCTGTATTTTGGGTAGGTAAATCTCTTATCAACTCACTTTCTGATGTCACTTTGTAACTATCCGTGAAATATTCATCTTAGTTAATTTGGGGACTTTGTGGTATTATTGTTTTCATTCCTTCTATTTCCTTATTCATTCCTTTGTATGGAAATATATCCTCATTAAAAGACACATTCCTACTTATTATTCTTTTGTCTTCTAAAAAGTCATAAATGATGTATCTTTTGACATCATTTGGATAACCTAAAAAAATTCCATATGTGGCTCTAGGTGAGAACTTGTTCTCTTTGTTATTATTATGAACAAAAGCTAAACATCCAAAAGCCCTCATTTGATCATAATCACATTTTTTATTCCTTAGTATTTCATAAGGAGATTTATTGCCTAATTTCTTTGATGAAATCTTATTAATAATTTGTGTTGCACATAGTATGCAATCCCCCCAAAATTTTATTGGCAAATTAGATTGAAATCTAATTGTTCTTGCTACCTGCAATAAATGTTGATGTTTTCTCTCTGCCACTCCGTTTTGTTGTGGAGTATAGGCACAAGATGTCTGATAAATTATCCCTAACGAATCTATCAACTCTTTCATAGAGTTGTTTACAAACTCTGTCCCATTATCAGATCTTATTCTCAAAACAGTTTTCTTAAACTGATTCTTAATGTATTTTAAAAAAAAATCTTATTATAGTATGCACTTCAGATTTGAAATGCATAAGAAATACCCATGTGTTTTTGAAAAATCATCTACTATTGTTAAGAAATAGCGATGTCCATTAAAAGTTGGATGTGAGAACTTTTCCCAAACATCCATGCATGTGTAATAATTCAAAATAACAATTAGTTTTAATAGTACTAGCATTAAAAGGTAGTTTTTTGTGTTTTGCCATAGGACAATAAATGCAACAAGTACTTGAAACAGATTTTTAGTTCTTTATACCAAAAATAGTATGGATTTTAGCTAAAGGGACATGTTCTAATCGACTATGCCAAATATTGTCTGTCACAATATGATTAGTTAAAGATATCTTCTTTGATTTGCAAAAAACATCCATACTCAAAATATAAACGCTTTCCTTGGCCTCACCCTACCCAATCAGTCGGTGGCTGATCTGGTCTTGTATTTTGCACATATTCGCATCAAAAGAAATGTTAAATTTATTCATTTTAGTCAATTTACCAATTGAAATCAGATTAACGGTAAATGATGGTATGTAAAATACTTCTTTCAAAAGGAAAGTGGGATAAAATATGTAGTTCCATTTGGAATTTTAACATAATTGCCTTTATGATTCTTCCTTAGATTTTTAAATAAGGATTAAATTCCTGGAATATGATTTGAGGCTCCTGAATCTAAAATCCAATGTCTCTTATTATCTATCCAATTAACTGAATTTGCTTGTTTCAAATTCTGATTTTTTAGTAATTTATTTCCTAATTCAGAATTAGAATATAAAAAATCAATAAGCAATTTCATACCAGTGGGTGCCTTAGCACCAAACATGGTCTGCAAAATCTTTATTTGATCATCAGTAAAACCTACTTCCACCTTTGTTGCAGCATTGGCTTCTCCGATCTTCCCTTTATCTTTTTCTCCTCTGTCATCTTTAAATTTGTAGGAAGTTGGATATTCATGCAGCTTGTAGCAAGTATCCTTCACATGATCATGCCTCTCGCAATGTTCACAGTACATACTAGTGTCTAATTTTTTTCCCGACCTACTATATAAAGAGTAAGGTTTGTCATCTTTCTTCCCAGATGATTCCCCTTTTGTAAACTCTTTCTTCTTATAATTTTTGTCTTGAGCATAGAAAGCTGTCCCCTCAGTTGATTCTCTTAGTAACATTTCTTTGCTTTTCTTCTTGAAAAATCAGATTATATGCCTTTCCCAATGTTGATAACTCTCCAGATGAGAGTATCTGGCCTCTGATCGGTATATAATTTTCATTAAGATCCAAAAGGAATTGGATCACCTTATCCTCATTTTCACGATCTGTGAGCCTTTTATTGATCTGACATGTACATCCACCACAACTGTAAGCAATCTTCTCAACACACGAGTTCAACTGATCCCATACAGACTTCAATTTCTGAAAATAGGCACTCACTGTATCGCTCTCTTGACACATATTCAGCAAGTCGTACCGCATCTGGAAAATTTGAGGCGCGTTTGCTAGCTTCCACCTGTCCTTCAGATCATTCCAAGCCACATCTGCTACGTCAGTGAATAACAAAGTGGTAGCGATTTCCGACTCAACTGAGTTGTATATCCAGTATAAAACTAAGCCGTTATAGGTCTCCCAAGCATCCCTAACATCTTTTCCCTTTTCTGGACGAGGGATATCTCCAGTGACGAAACCTAGTTTTCTTCTCGAGACAAGAGCAACTCTCATGGCACAATGCCATGTACAAAAATTCTCTTCCCCTTTCAGTTTCTTTGACACTAAACAAGCACCGGGAGCATCTGAGGAATGAACATAATACAAACTTGCTCGATCCTGGCTTAAATCAAGACCACCCTGCTTTACCAAAATATTCTCCATACCATCTCCTTCAACAAGCTCCTTGTTTTCCATGCTGTAAATCTCAATCGCTGGTCCTAGATCAGACTCGGCTCTGATATCATGAAAAGCTACACCCTCTGACGAACTCTTCAGTAAAACGTGATCTTTGACGTAGCCGGTAGAAGTGGAGTGGAGGTGTAGGGTTTGATAATCGTAAAAAAAGGAGGAGAATTTTTTGAAGGTGAAGAATAAAAAAGATTAATTTATTTGGGGGATATAAAATTTCCTTTTATAGTCTTTACATTTACTAAATTAACCTTGGGCTTTTAGCCCATTACATACATTATAATATACATAAAACAATTGAAAATTTGGCATGACCCATCTATTTTTCCATCTTCAAATAATCTGTTGTACCTGTGATTTAAAACAGTCTACATAAAGTATATTCATTCATTCAATCTTAGCATTCACCTAAACATTCACATGTATTTATTTTAACATGATCTTTCAATACTCTATTTCTTCATCAATTGGTTCTTCGTCAGTGGTGAAATCCTGATTAGGAAGCATCGGAGTCACAGATGGCCGGAGGTTGTCCATGTCCGATCTCTTGAGAAGATTTGAGAGATACTGTGCTTGGCTGAGATGGATTTTATCGGCAGTTCGTTGTACTTGAATTCCGAGAAAGAAATTCAAGTTTCCAAGATCTCTGATTGCCAATTCCCCCGTGAGGTCACGAATCACTCCTTCGACTGCCCTACTGTTGGAACCAGTGATGACTATGTCGTCGACACTCGACATAGACAAACAAAAATAGACGATGCTCATCGGACTTTTTGATGAAGAGGGAGGGATCGATTTTACTGTCAATAAATCCGAGCTGACGTAAGAACTCATTGAGACGTTTGAACCACATTCTAAATGTCTGCTTAAGTCCGTATAGGGTTTTGTTTAATAGACAGACTTGATGTGGATTCTGCTCGTCGACGAACCCAGAAGGTTGAGTCATAGTAATACGTTCTTCTAGCGTTCCGTGTAAGAAAGCGTTAGAAATATATACCTGTGATAACTTCCAGTTGAATGAAACTGCCATCGTAAGAACCAGGCGTATTGATACTGGTTTGACGACTGGGCTAAACGTGGCGTTGTAATTCGCTCCCTCTACTTGCCTCATCCCGTTAGCGACTAGTCGTGCTTTCAACCTCTCGACGCTAAGGTTCTGATACCATATGAATGCAAGGAGGTGATGGATGATTTGGTGTTTAGTAACCGTGTCTATTCTATCATTAAATATGTGTTTATATACAACTCTACTCTACTATACACGATCTGGATGATAGAGGCCGTTGCTCTGCTCACAGATCGTGTGTGCAGTAAAGACGTTACTCTGGTATACAGAGAGCATCCTTGCAGTGCTGCACGTTCTTAGTACTATCATAGATAGAGTAAGAAAATATAAAATGACAACAATGTAGGTAAGTTTTATGATTGGAGAGCAAATGTTCATCTACCAAAGTTTAAGGTTTGGAGAAGAGTAACATGTTCACTTTGTCTTTTTTTTTTTTTTTTTTTTTTACATTTTGAAATTAATGTTCTTGGAAAGCAAAGTTCTTGGAGAGCAAAAAATCGCTTTGGGGTCATGTTCTTGGAGAGCAAAGTTTCAAAAGAATTTTTCACCCACTATAATTTATTTTACCAATAATCACCACAAGAGCAATTCCCATTCTCAAACCTATGAAATCTATTGGCATCTCTAATGACAAGAACTCTCTTAACCACCACAGAAACACCTTTCATGAACTCATGGCAATCACCACAAATCCTAAGATTCTTATAAACTCTGATAACCTCACCTTCTCTTCCACACACCAAAAGTCCCAACCCAACAGCCAACTTCTCACTGTGCATCCTTAGAACATCTTCCTTGGATTCCCCATCTACATCATGCATAGCAAATCTCACTTCACAGCTATACCCATTCTCCTCCTTCATCCTTCTCTCAACTTCCTTCAAAACCTCATGGATTTTCTCAGTCAGTGGGTGCCATTTGTCCCCTCCGTAGAACACCTCTGCTCGCTTCTCCACCTCTATCCAGCTGCAACCACCTTGTTTCTTGAGTCGCTTCCTTTTCATCATCTTTCTCAACCGTGCACACTCTTCAAATCCCCCACCTTCCGCATGGATGTTGGATAGCATCACATAGTTCACCGGATTGTCACCGTCTATGTTCAGGAGAATGTCACCGACCTCTCTTCCCAAATCCACATCGCCGTGGATTCTGCATGCGCTCAAAAGCGTCTGCCATGTGCCTGCATTGGGGGTTATTGGCATATTGGATATGAAACTCCTGGCTTCCTTCAGCTTCCCAGCTCTTCCGAGGAGGTCAACCATACAAGCGTAGTGTTCTACTGTTAGCTTCGTTTGGTTGTCATGCTGCATTGCTGTGAAATACTTCCAGCATTCTTCTACAAGACCAGAATGGCTGCATGCGGAGAGGATGGCTAGATTTGTTACTTCGTCAGGTTGCAAGCCTCCACTTTTGTCTTCTTTTGGTTTCTGCATTTCCTCGAACAGATTTATGGCGGAGTGTCCGTTTCCATGCTTTCCATGTCCATTGATCATCACTGTCCATGAAACTACGTTTCGTCTTGGCATCTCCCTGAATTTCTGCTCTGCTTCGTCCGTCAGTCCGCATTTGATGTACATGTCGATTATCGAGTTACCCACTGAAACGTCGTCTCCAGAGGGAACCTTGTGAGTGTACGAGTGTAGCTGCTTTCCTTGCTCTATCATTGAGAAATCTGCAAACACTCCGATCACCGTTGAAAGAACAAATCCATCAATTGAAATTCCAGATCTCCATAGACGAGAAAATAGATCCATCGATTCCATAACAAGTCCCTCCTGCGAGTAACCAATGATCAGTGTCGTCCACATTATTTCGTTTCTCAATGAACACCCATCAAAAACCTTCTTCGCTTCTGCCAAGTTTCTGGTTTTCACGTAAAGATCTATGAGAGCTCCGGTGAGTATTTCATTCCCTGAACTACTGACGTACCCACTGGTCATCACCGATGCATGGACCTGTAAACCTTCACGAAATGCTCCGACGCAGCTGCAAGCTTTGAGAATGCTTGCGTATGTGAACTCGTCGGCAACAACATTGAGTACTTTCTGCATTTCGCGGAATAGAAAAAGTGCCTCTCTTTCTCGCCCTGCGGTAACGTAGCCGCCGATCATGGCATTCCAGCTTATCAAACTTTTAACTGGCATTACATCGAGAATCTTCCGTGCTTCCTTGATCAATCCACTTCTCGAATACATATGGAGAAGAGTGTTGCTCACAACAGGGTACGATTCATATCCACTCTTTGTACACAACCCATGAATCTGAACTCCGTTCTCTACCACTCCGACGAAGCAACAAGCTTTCAGCACTGTGGAGAGGGTGAATTCATTTGGTCTGACATCCGAAGAACACATTCTGTCGAACACTTTTAATGCTTTCCTGGGATTTCCACCATAAAGATAACCACTGATCAACACAGTCCACGAGACAACGTTCTTTTCAGGCATTCTCTCGAACACTTGATTCGCAACCTCGGTTTTCCCACACTTTCCATACATATCAATAAGATCATTGTTCGTCACAACATCGGATTTCAGTCCCATCTTAACCAACACTCCGTGTAATCGAATCCCACCTTTCAGAATCGAATTCTTCGAGCATATCCTTAATAACTCCCTGATCTCCCACACCTTCATTATCGATGGTGCTTCCAACTTGGGTTTACAGGGAAATGGAAGATCGGATTGGATTTACACTGAAAAACTGCTCTGGAATAGTGGATTTGAAGAGAATCCACGGACGAATCACGGTATTGTCGATGTCGCAGAGCAATTTCTTGACGACGAAACTCGTCGGAATCTGCGGCGCCAACGGTGAAGATCACTATGCCGAGAAAATCTTCAAACATATGGAAGAACCGAAGAATACCTTCCTCTACAACGCCATGGTGAGAACTTACACCCAATGCAACGCTTACCCAAAAGCTTTAAAACTTTACAAACAGATGATGGACTTTGTCTCACTCTCACCGGACAGATTTACATACCCATTCGTCTTAAAATCATGCACCGCGCTTCATCTTCCTGATCTCGGCAGGCAGGTTCATTCGCAGATCTGCAGACGAGGGTGGCGCTCCGTTTCCGTCGTGGAGAATTCTCTTCTGGAAATGTACGCGAAATGGGACCATCTCAACGAAGCACACGCTCTGTTTGATGAAATGTATGAAAGAGATATAGTTTCCTGGAACACCCTTTTATCAACGTACACCAGATTGGGGAACATGAAGAAAGCAAGAACTCTCTTCAATTCAATCCCACACAGAACGTTGATATCATGGACTGTTTTGATATCAGGTTATTGTTCGATAGGATGTTACCACGAAGCCATAGAAGTCTTCCATGAAATGCAGCTGACGAACACAAAGCCCGACGATATCGCCGTGGTATCAGTTCTACCGGCGTGTGCTCATCTCGGAGCACTTGAACTTGGCAAGTGGGTTCATACCTTCTGCGAGAAGAACAAGTTGATCCGTAAAACACACGTCTGCAATGCCCTGATGAAGATGTACTCCAAATGTGGATGTATCGATCAAGCTCTCCAATTATTCAACTCACTTTCATCAAAGGATGTGATCTCTTGGAGCACAATGATATCCGGATTCGCCCACCACGGCCAAGCTACAGAAGCCGTCGAAGCTTTTACCCAAATGGACGTAGAACCCAATAGCATCACCTTCCTAGCTCTCCTCTCCGCCTGCGCTCACGCTGGTCTTCTATCCCAAGGATTGCAATTCTTCCGATCTATGATGAACGACTATGGCTTGAGACCAAGCGTCGAACACTACGGGTGCATGGTGGATCTCCTTGGACGTTCAGGCATGATTAATGAGGCGATGGAAGTGATCATTGCCATGCCATTTGCGCCGGATGCCGCGATTTGGGGTTCTCTTCTTAACGCGAGTAGGAATTACGGCGATTTGGAAAGAGCCATCACTGCAACCGAGATGCTCGCTGATCTTGAGCCGGATGAAAGTGGGAACTACGTGATTCTGTCGAATGTGTACGCTGCTGCGGGAAGATGGGACGGTGTATGTAAGATTAGGAAAATGATCCGTAGTCAGAATACGAAGCGAAATCCGGGATGTAGCTCGATTGAGGTGGAGAATGTAGTGAGGGAATTCGTCGCCGGAGACGACAGTGGGAATACACAGTTGATCGAAATTTCTGGAATACTTCAACTCTTGACCATGCAAGAGACAGAAAAAATTGACGATTTTGAGAATTGGGATCATTAGTTAAACCCATCAATTAAAATCTCTAATTCCATTGACAAAGGTGTCAAACGAGCCAAACCGAACTAGCTTTTACTTATAAAGTCGGACTCGAGCTCGACTTGTTAAGGAATTGTTCAGGTTTAGACCCGAGTTTATCTAGTCAGCCTGGTTTAGCCAGGGTCGAATTTGAAATTTAACATAAATTGAAAAAAAAATCTGAATATTTTAAGAAAAAATATCTATATCTTTTTCAATTAATATTAAGGGTGTAAATGAGTGCAGTTTTGAGGTTAATTTTAACTTCATTAAAGGTTTTGGACCTAAGGTCCAGGTTCGGATCCAGATTCTCGATAAGCTTATTGAGCTTGAATTTTAAGCTCGAACTTGACACCTTAGCACAAGTAATGTTAGACCTGACAATTCGTGTTGACACGAAAACGACTGACATGACTAATTTTTTCGTCGACGCGAACACAACATGAACACAACCAGTGTCAAAAAAATTTAACACGAACACGACTAAATCCGTGTCGAGACGACTGACACGACACGATACTAACACGACACGACTAGGGTGTCAAACGAGCCGAGTTGAGCCGAGCTTTTGCTTATAGAGTCGGGCTCGGGCTCGTTAAGGTATCATCGGGGCCGGTCTCGAGCTTAACTCGTCAGAGACTTTCCAGGCTCGGGCTCGCAAGTTCGAGCCCGCGAGTCTGGGCTCGAACTTAACCTGCAGGTTAAAATAATAAATTTAGAAACATGGAGGATCGAACCCATGACTTCTTACATGTTAAGGAAATGTTTTACTATCTATGTTACATCTCTATTCTTTGTAAATCTAATATTTTTTCTATTATATTATATTTAATTAATAATCGTTTCGTGTTATCGTGTCAATTTGCGTTTTGTATAATCATGTCGTGTTTTTAAAGACAAACACTAAACCTATACTATTATTAATCGTGTCAAAACTTTCGACACTATTATAAACGTGTCGAGTTAAAATCGTGTCGTGTTTTTTTAACCCTTAGTAATGTGATATGAGAATCAACAAGAAAGGTAGGCAGTCGCAATTGAATGTCACTGCCCAAAAGCCTGTACACGCACAACCACTGCAATTTCTTCCCAGGTTAATGGAATCCAGCTAGCTAAATGACCAAAATACTGTTAAATCCGTATTTGAGAATGAGGCGGCGGGGTAATTTTTCCCAACTCGAAGTAAAAAAAATATTAAAACGGAACAGAAATTTTACCCCGACCCTGATAGCGATCCATCTTGTTCTCACTTCTAGTATTTCCAAACGAAAGACGACATATATATGACATGATTCAACTTTGATGGGTAATTCAAAAAAAGGCAATAGGTGAATTAGGCAACCCTAAACACTAAAAAACCTAACTTGATGGTGATATATTAATTCCTAAAATAAAATGATCGACCCACCAACTCTACTCGCTAATGTTCATACCTAATGAATTGTTAAAGAAAAAAAATAGTTTTATGAATTAAAATTTACCTGATGATATCAGCTAATAGTTTTGAGCCTTTTATTTTCTTACATCAAGATTAAAAGTGTTTCCATGAGTTGACAAAGTAAAATTGACTCATTCAGAAACTATTAAAGTTTTAATTTCTGAAGTTTAGTGTTCGAATCTTACTTTATACATTTTTACTTAGATTTATCTGATTATATATTATGTGATTCTGATATATTATCTGAAGATTGACAATTCTAAATCTGTAGAGAAATACTCTCATCAAAAAAAGAAGTTCCCATGAGTTGCAGAAGTAGATAATTTGAAATTAACCTAAAACACAAACATGTGCACGACAAGGGTGCGTTGCTAGTTGTAAAATAAAGCAATATTGATTGTGTCTATCTATCTATCTATATAAACACCACATTTCATCGTCTATACATCATCCTCCATCTTACATTCTCAACGAAATGGCTTCTTCTTTCATTGCTACTATGCTGTTACTTCACTTCTTCTTTTCTTTCAGAATCATTATCCATGCTCATGCTTCGTACTACTACTCTTCTCCACCACCACCTATCATGCCTTATCATTATAAATCGCCACCGCCGCCATTATCTGTTTACGGGCACAAGTCGCCACCGCATACTTTTCATCATCACCACCACCACCACCACCACCACCATGATAAGTATAAATCACCACTTCCCCTTACCCCGGTGTACAAGTACAAGCCACCACCTCATCATCATTGGTACAAATATAAATCGCCTCCACCACCTCATCATCATTGGTACAAATATAAATCGCCTCCACCACCTCCGGTACCATGGTACAAGTACAAGTCTCCACCACTTCCTCACCATCATCTCCACCACCTCCGGTACCATGGTACAAGTACAAGTCTCCACCACTTCCTCACCATCATCACCGGTATAAGTACAAGTCTCCGCCATCACCTTCACCTCCTCCCCCCCACCATCATCACCGGTATAAGTACAAGTCTCCGCCACCACCTTCACCTCCTCCTCCCCACCATCATCACTGGTATAACTACAAGTCTCCCCCACCACCTTCACCTCCTCCTCCCCACCATCATCACTGGTATAAGTACAAGTCCCCGCCACCACCTTCACCTCCTCGTCCCCACCATCATCACTGGTATAACTACAAGTCTCCTCCACTACCTTCACCTCCTCCTCCCCACCATCATCATTGGTATAAGTACAAGTCCCCGCCACCACCTTCACCTCCTCCTCCCCACCATCATCACTGGTATAACTACAAGTCTCCTCCACCACCTTCACCTCCTCCTCCCCACCATCATCACTGGTATAAGTATAAATCTCCGCCACCACCTTCACCTCCTCCTCCCCACCATCATCGTTGGTATAAGTACAAGTCTCCACCTCCTCCTCCTCAACATCATCATTGGTACAAGTACAAGTCTCCCCCTCCCCCTCCACACTATCATCACTGGTACAAGTACAAGTCACCTCCTCCCTCTCCACATCATCACTGGTACAAGTCTTCTCCTCCCCCTCCACCTCATCACCATTCGTACAAGTATAAGTCATCTCCACCTCCACCACATCAACAGTACATGTACTCTTCACCCCCGCCCCCTTATTAGAGGTGAGAAATTAAAATTTTAAAAATGTCTAGTTATTGAATACTTAAGTAATATACTTAATTTTTTTTTTTACTTGGTAGCAGTAAATAACTAATTTCAGCATTCTTAGTTTATTCTTGCTATAAATTATTGTTTGTAAATATTCTTGCTACTTATTAAATCATTGCATTTCAAAATAATTTACAGATGATGTTCAAAATCAATACCAATGCCTTTTTGGGAAGGAATGCGTTGGATCCTTAATAAGTTGTCGCAAAGATATGGGATAAATTTGTGTGATGTAGTGTTGTGACAATAATAATATATATGTGCTTTAAATTTAGCACATATATATTTTTTAATCTTAGTATATGTAAAATTGTATTGCATCTTAATTACTTATCCTATTGGTGTGTTTGTCTTACAAGAATTTTGGTCTTTACCAAATAGTGAAAAAGATCAATAACAATGCTTATATTAAAGAATTTAGCATGTCTTCAACATTTAATGTGTCAGACTTGATAAAGTACTATCCATCTAAATCAGATCTTAAAGAACATTAGAGGAGGAATGGTGCTAAAGAGGGGTCGCCTGATGTAGCATTTATGGGCCAAAGTGATGTAAATTGTGCTCCTACTTTGTATAGGAGCACATTTACATTATATGGGGTGCCCCATATTAAAGGTTTTTTAAGCAGTTAAGTTAAAGCCTTAAAGGGGTTGAACACTTGTTGTGACTTGTAATTTTTTTTTTATGAATTAAAGCTTTCACTGTTGAAAATAGGGTCGGACAGAACCTAAGATTACATTGAATTAGAAATGGAAATGGACTATAATTGCGGTGTTTATTTAGCTAACCGAACCGAATCCAAACCGAACAGTTCGTTGAATACCGAACTTTTTTTGCATCCCTACTCATATCCAGTAGATTCTAGATCAATCCCTCACTGGTGCAATCCAGTAAATCCTTATCTAGTGATTTAGTTTACAACAACAGTAGCTGATCATCCATCTGATCAGCTACATCAATAATTGATAATAAAGAAAAAGTATAGAGGTAAGACATCAGTTTTTTTTTTTTATCAAAGTGTCACAAAAAGAGTTTTGTTCATTTTTTTTACTTCTATTTGTATTTTTATTTTTTTTATCATTTTGTAATTTGGGCATTGCTTTTCATTTTAAATAAAATTTATTGCTTAAAAAAGGAAAAGTATAGAAAAGTAATGTAAGAAAAAACTATGCGCAAAAAAATTACATGATCACTAATTTATTATGCTCATAAACTTATTATTATTATAAACTTTTTTCTAAGTAATACAATTTGCCTTATAAAAAAAAAGTGATTACAAAATATAATGAAACAGCTCATCTACTAAGTACTAACATGTTGATAGTAGCTTGAGCATGATTGAGGATCACTAGTGTCTATATTTCATTTGACCATCAGCCCTCCAGGCCCCATACCCTCACTTACATTTGACCATCAACTATTATCTACTACCTATATAGTGCATAAATACTTCCAATCAATAAAAAACATAAATACACATTGAAATTTGAAAGGTAGTGACTTTATTAATTTCTAAATAAGACTGTTGGACTGTCATTTCTTTCATGGAGTCAAAAGTGGTTGCCTGAATGCTTGAGACTAGAAAAATAAAGTAATTGGGATATATATAAAGAATCCCCTGAGCTGTAAAAAGTGGCCGATAAATAGGAATTGTCTTGTTTTTCGAATAAATGAATAAAAGGAAAAGAGAGGATAGGATGCTGTGTTAAATCATATTGAAAACTGAAAAGGTCTGATTTATATTCTAAAAAGAGTGTAAGTTAATACATACCACATGGTTGACTCTTTCTCAAAACAAAATCCAAAGGAAGGCAAACAAAAAAAGCCTTGCAGAAGAAGAAGAAAGATACAAATTATGCACAAACAGAAATTGATGTTAACTCACCCAGAAATATTTGCATCTTTTATACTATGCCGCCTTTTTTGCTTCGACGTTACTCTGTTCACTGGTTGTTGAAATTTCTCATTTCCGAGCTACATATATATACCGTAGTGAATGGTTTAAAATATGTTTGTTAGTGTGTTTATTCATGATATAATAATGAATAAGAGTTATTAATAGAGGCAACATTGTCTTTGAGTTTTGTTGGATAGCCATACTAAAGATCTGGTGATCGTCTCAATTTCCAAATACATTTAAGTACATGTGAGGATTTACCTGAAAGTTTTGCAAAAAGTCCTCCAGTTCAATTTTCAGTTTTGAGAAAGAAGGACGTTTAGAAGGAACCTCATCCCAACATCTTTGCATCAAGGATTGAAGTTTAGGATGTGTGTTATCTTGCAATGTCGGACGCAAACCCTGTTACAAAAGTAAAGATAACAAAATTCCTAACAATGCTATAAAAAGATGGAAGGAGATTAAGGGTAAACAATCATGATTGCAATGGTTGAATTCATAAAAAAAGAAGCACGTGACACATTTATATCCAAATTACAAAATAAGGTTATTTGATACTTTATTGTATGATGACCATCATAAAAAGTCTTGACTATTAAAGATTTAGTTAAGAAAGAAATAGATTTTTTTTAAACCAATTAAATTATAATTGGTGAAAAAATTGAGATATACTAAATCTGAGATATACTTCATTAAGTGGCCTTGAAGGCAGCTCAGAGCAACTTTTAATGTAGCTGATCTTAAAAAATATTTCCCTACAGAAGACAGCTCAGAGCATTTGTGGACAACTGCTTCCCAAGTGGGGTCGCCTGATGTAGCCCAATCAGATGTTCTACAAGAGCATTGGCTCGAGACGGCTCGAGCTTTGGCTCTATTTGATAGGGATGAAAATACTAGATGTACACAAGAATCGATCCAATAGGAAGAGAGGATGGATCGAAGTTAAGAACCAGATCTGGAATCCACCAAATGGAAGAAAAGAAAAGGTAAAGCAATCAATAGAGAGAAATAAGCAAGAGAAGTGGATACCACAAATTATTCTCTGAAGAGCAAAACTAACTTCTGTCCATCTTATTCTCCTATTTATGTTTTTTTCGATGTGATGGACAACAATGAAAAGAATTATAAGGGCCTCAGTAAAATTCAGGGAAGACTCTTTCTGAATAGAGTCCTAGCTTCACGGCCTCAATTCTTTCACTCTCAGAAGAGGAATTTCCTCTTCGCCTTCTCGTCGGGCCCGTCTTCGTCGTCCTCAGAGGTCTTCTCCGTGTTTTTCCCAAGTCGACTTGTACTTTAGTTCCTAAGATGTTCCCTTGAGTAGACTTGGGATTTTTCCTCTAGTCAACTAGGACTTCTCCTCTAGTTGATTGCGATAATTCGTCCAGTCGACTGAGCCCAAGTAGACTTCGTAATTTTCCCCCCTTGGTTGGCTTAATTTTGTATCTAACTTGCACCTTGCTTGTGACTTCTTTATTTAGGTTCTCATCATGGTTCACACTAAGAACGTCGAGGTGAAAAGCGCTCACGCTTCTTCGCCGGTCTCCTCATATTCATGGTCAGGGCTCGACTCTACCGATAGCTACCACTTCTTCCTCAGTCGTCATCTCGGTGCCTTCTGAGGCAACATCTGTTTTAGTACCAACGTCTGAGTACCATTTTTCTAGAGGTAATGACGAGAGGGAAAGCCAAACTGACCTCGACTACGGTGGTTTCCATGATAGTTTCTACTACCTCTACTGTTGCTGAATCGGGAGGAGATCAGCTGATACTGACTCGTATCACTTTAGCGGCGCTCGCTAGTCTTCCACGACCACTTTCTTCTACTCCGATCACAACAGTGATACCTGATGTTGTTACCCCTATCTCCTCATTGTTGGATATAGATGGGAGCATTGATGAACCCTTGCAGCTTTTAAGGTCGGGTTACGTTTCTCAAGCGCCTACTGACAAATAAGTGCTGATTGCCTAGCTGTAGAAGGCTTTCGTGAACTTGCAACAATGGGCAAAAATGCACAATCCATTCTTCCACTGATGTCTCCACCTCTATTCCTCCCTATCATCACTACTGCAACCAACATTAAAAAGGCATCGAAATACTGGGATAGGAGTGACTCTATCATGGTTCAATAAATCCAAGATAGGTATATTAAGGGAAAAGTACTGTATCTCTGGAAAGCCTTCATTTTAGAAAGAAATTTAATAGATGAATGCTCGGATTGTAGAGCTAATAACACTGCAGTTTGGAGATCTGGTACTCCTATAAATAAGTTGGGGGGAATTGTGAAAAACATTAGAGGATAAAAGTCATTATGACCTATTAGCTAAAGGAAATTGGCCCTTTGGAAAATCTCAAACAGTCCTAGCCCTACACACCTAAGTTCAAATATTAGAATAGGGGATGTCATATAAGCTTGTCAAAAACTCACACATCAATCACATCTGGAACACAATTGGGGGACTGACTTGGCACATCTGGTCCGAAAGGAACAGAAGGCTACGCCAGCATACTCTTAGACCTCCGGAGAATCTCTTTCAAGATATCATTTGGAACTGCAATCTTTCTTATAGATCAGATTACTATAGGAAAGACTATGGCTCGCAAATGGAGAGGACTACGATGCAGATTTGAGAGGCTAACCTCTTAGTTACTTGATCACTAAGAACTTAAGCTATATAGGAGAATGTCGATGGAAGTGAGAAAGCCACTCTATCATCCACCTCGTTTTTATTTCTTTCTATTTGTAATCTCAGGGGACTACCCTTCATTATTAATGAGAAATATTTATTCTTGCAAAAAAAAGAAGGAAATTGGCCGAATATGCCAACAAAATTCTCTATTTTCCTGTGGAGGGTGAAATGGGATTACTTAAACACTGAGGAGTTCAATCACCCCTAGGAGATAGGCAAGGTTGAACCGCGTTAACAAAACAAGATTGTTTTGTGTGATTTCTTTCCTTATTATTCTTTTTTTAAACCTCTCCTAAATTCCTTTGTGAGATAACTTAGATAGCCATCATTCATTGTGAAGGAAAGCTAGAGCGAGCTGTTTTGTTCTAGAAGATTCAAGGAGGTTAATCTGTTTGAACAATAACAACTATATCGAAAATATCTAATTGCCCATCCCCAACTATATGGAAAAAATATAAATATTAGAATAGGGGATATTACTGAAGATTGCCAGAAGTTCACCCACCATGTTCCTCCATGGGGTCTACACTGCAATGTCATATGAGGGCTGACTTGGCACATCTGATTCCGAGAGGAACAAAAAGCTGAGACAACACATCTTTAAGACCCCCAAAAATTCTAGTTAGAATGATAATTAAAAACACCGATCAACCTCGATCTGGGAAATAAAAAATTCTAGTGAGACCATTATGCAGGTCTGGGAGATCAACCTCGATCTTGAGGCAAAGCATTTAGTTACTAGATCATTTAGTGCAATTGCTATATAAATTCATCTCCCACTTTTCTTTTACTTTTTCATATTATAATTAGGGCCAGTGCCCTTCATTTATTATATAATGAAAATATTTACTTCGTGCAAAAAAAGCTCTTCATGATCTTCGTTTCAATGAAACCAATATCCAAATCTTTTTCTTTAATTAGGTTTCATATATGTTTTAAGAAGGCGACCAGTAGAGAACTAGAAGCTGACAAATCTACGAAAGTACTGAATTAGATGCTCAGTCAAGCATCGGAGTATGTTGTTATGTTACGTGGTCTCCAACCCCTATGTGTTTGCTAGAAATTCTTGCTGAAGTTTGTCAAAACACAGAACGAAGTCCTTTCCCCGGATGCCACTTGACAGTCTGGAATGCTTTCCAAAGTCAGTTCTGATCATTCGGGGAGGGGGGGGGGGGGTGAAACATGGAAAAAGATGTAATGTGCGGTTTAATATGTAATTCCCCTTCCGTATAATTCTGTTTCCATCTTTTGTGTTATGTTTCCTCTTGTAATACACACTCTCTATATAAGATATAAACATGCACAAATCAAACATATGTGATCTAGTTTTGGGGTTTCAAACAAAAATATCAAATAATGCATTTATTTTAAAGTAGACCTGTCTCACTCCTATTGCAGCTTGTACAGGAGTCATAGTATCATATGGAACCTGTAAGTATAAACTAAATAAACTTCAGATAAAAGTATATAACTATATAAGTTCCTCAGATTAACATTTGACATGACTTGGTGGAAGAAATTTAAATATCATTTTCACAATGCACCTTCGACGTTGTGAGTTCCCAAAGTACAATAGCAAAACTAAAGATATCTACTTTCTCATTGTACGGTTGATGATTTATAACCTTCAAATATACGTCCATAAGTGGATAAGAGTCATCAAGGCAATAAATTTCAAAAACAAAACAAAAAGCCATATATAGAATATGGTAAACCAAAGTACTAAATAATCTTAAAAAATAGCAAACCACAATAAGTGATCTAAAAGTGTATAAAGCATTACTAGATTTTGAGAAATAGTAGGAAAATCCTTCTGGAGGAAAATTAAGAGTTACAACTTGCAAAAGATGTCCGACAAATATTCAAAAAGAGATCTGGGAATATCTCTTGAAGGCGAAGAATAAGAAACAAAATCAAATGCCCATTCCTATTGTGGATGTTGAAGTCATTCCACAAAAGAAGCAGCAGAAGGTAGATACCAAAAGTGGTAGTGGATCCAAATCGGGAACTATTAAGGTAAAAGATCCCTTATTCGAAAGCGTGTAGAGGAGAAACATACGAAGAAAAGACAAACTACCATAGTTGATCACTTGAAGAAACAAGAGAAGCAGATTTTAGATGATGTTGGAGCTGAGTTCTTCGTGACAGCCGGAATTCCTTTCAATGTAATTAATAATCCAGCACTTCATGCATGGATTAAAGGTATTGGACGATATGGCCCGAACTATCGACCTTTCAGCATGTACATGCTCCGCAACAACTTACTTCAACGCCAAGTCAAAAGCATTGAAGAATTGAAGAAGAAGCATGAGAAGGCATGGAAAGAAGGAGGACGCACGATCATGTCTGACGGTTGGACTGATCGTTGACAGAGGAGTGTTCTTAATTTTTTGGTGAACTCTACTAAGGGAACATTTTATTTGCACTCGATAGACGCCTCTGCCGATTAGAAAGTCAGAAAACTGCAAACTTTTTTTGGAAAAGTTCTTGAAGATGCAATAGAGGTTGTTGGCAAGAACGATGTGGTTGTAATGTTTCTTCCTCATTTCCACATAGTGGGCAGGACGTATTTATGTTGAGTCCCCAGCTTTGCAGTCTAGTTAAAGTGTTCAGACTCTTGACTTTAATTCTCCATAACAACATGGAGAATTTGGGAGGCTTTTTGGCCCAGATCCCTAGATTTATCTCTTGTAAGATGCCTCTAGGCCTTAATGTTTCTGAGTGCTTGGAGGGGGCAATTTGTGTGACCCTATAGTTACTCAGGCAGTTTATACATTTCCCTATTGTTTCCTTATTAGTTAGTATTGTTTTCCACATGTGAGAGTCCAGAGTAGGCCTACACTCTATTTCCCCAATATTTCTTCCTTTGATGTATCTAATTTTTATCCAGTCTGCTAGTATGGAGTTATTAGAACTCCACATCCTCTCTGTTCTTTTAACCAATGCTGAAGCATTAGTTGTAAAGAAATCTTTGACCCCTATTCCGCCTTCGCTCTTTGGGAGTGCCATTTTTTCCCAACTACTCCCTCTTCTCCCGTCCCAGATGAAGTTGTAAGCTAGGCTCTGAATCTTTTTAATAACTGGGCACAAGGTTTTTCAGGCGGCCATGTGGTCATGCGATGGCCATGACCGCATGGCCGCATAGGACGCCTAGGCGTCGCATGAAATTTATAAGAAATTAGGAAAAAATTATGGAAAATTATAGAACATTAGGGAAAATTATAGAAAATTATACAAGTTTATAGAAATTTATAGAAGTTATTGGGTAATTTATAGAAGTTTAGAGAAATATAAAAGGTTTTTTAAATATTAGGAATCGCGAATTCTGACACCCGGGTGTCAGAATCGCGTTTTCCTGCTCGCTCAGTCCAGTCGCGCGATTTCTTGCTTGGGAAAATGTAAATCGCTCCCTCCAGTCGCTTCTGATGGTAAGTAATTGCTTGCTGCAGTGGCTTCTGATGGTAAGAAATGGCGTCGGCGGGTAAATGGGAAAAAAAGCCTGTCCAGGTAAGAAATAGGGTTAGGGTAACACCTTAATTGGGTAAATGGGTTAGGCGGATCCAACCGGATCCGCCTAACCCGCTCCAGTGCATGAAGGCAAACGCCTACATGCGCTGGAGCGCATGGCCGCATATGCGACGCCTAGGCGTCGCATGAAAAAGCTTGACTGGGCATGGCAGTGTGGTTCCGTTTGCCCAGTATTGAAACTTACCTTGTAAGACCCAATTCAGTAATTGGGTTCTTCCTGCATAAGACAGACATCTCCCTTTCCATCTGGCTAACAATAGGTTTACACTGACAATGCAAACAACTATATGGCGGCCGGAAAGATACTCATGGACAAGTATGATCACATGTTTTGGACCCCATATGCTGCTCATGTTTTCGACCTCTTACTTGAAGACATTGGAAAGCTACTACCTATGTACAAGAACGTTATTCGAAATGGTCGCAAGATTTCTACACATGTCTAACAGCATACCACCCTACATCGTGCATGGATGAAGCATAACAAGGGAAAAGAGCTTATACGATGCGGAGTAACTAGGTTTGCGACAAATTTTCTTACTCTTGAAAGTTTATTTGAGTGCATATCCAAGTTGAGAAGTTTTGATTGGGATAAGTGGGCTAGAAAAAGGCATGGGTTATATGTTTCTGATTTGGTAATCAACACCCATTTTTGGATAAGTCTTGAGGATTTGCTTCGAGCTTCACAACCCATTTTGGTTGTTCTGAGGATGGTTGATGGTGACACCAAATCGACTATGCCATATCTTGTTGGTGCATTCGAAGCTGCTAGAATTGCTATGAAAACCAACTTCAACGATGATGAAAGTAAATATAAACCAATTTGGAATCTAATAGACAAGCGGTGGGCAAAACATTACCAATCACCTCTTGTGAATGCTGGTGGTTTCCTGAATCCTAAGGTATTTTACAACTTGCAAAGGTATGATTTTCCTTATAATTTTCTTTGGAACTCAAGTGATACTTCCAATTTTGATTGCATTGTAAGGTCTAATCCAGAATTGGCCATCACTTGTCAAGAAGCATTTGAAGGTTGTGTGGCACGCATGATCCCAGATGTGCACCAACGAACTAAGGTGGTGGTGGATTCAACCCTCTACATTAACAAATCCGGAAGATTTTCTTTCGAAGTGACTGAATTAGCAATTGAGGATTTAGAGCCTAGCAAGTATCATTTTATTAAATAAAAATTGTAATTCGATCAGAATTTCAATGACCTTGCATTTTCTGAATTTAGTTAGATGGTGGGAACATTTTGGATCAAGAACTCCTGAATTGAGGACCTATGCCATGAGGATTATTGAACTTTGTTGTTCCGCATCCAGTTGTGAGAGGAACTGGAGCACGTTTAAGCATGTGAGCATTATCCACATTAGTATGAATTTCTTAAATTCAATTAATCTACAATTCTGAATTTTGGATTTCCCAATTGCAGTTTCATACCAAGAGTCGTAATCGATTGAAAATCGAACGACTAGATGATCTGGTGTTTGTGAATTATAATAAAAAGTTTGAGGAACGATTACTGAGAAATACAATGCTTGAGGAAGATGGCAAGGGAACTTATGACCCCATCCGTCTAGAAGAACTAAATCTTACAAGTGAATGGATGAAAGGTATTGAAGGAGAATCTGAAGAGTTTGTATACACTAAGGAAGGTTTGGCATGGAGCATGGTAGAGGAAACAACCGGAGCAGGAGAGCATCCCGGGCCTTCTACGAGGAGTGCCCAAACAAGATCATTCACTACTCAAGCTCCTCTTTCTATTGAAGTTTGTGAAAGATTTCGACGAACCTACCAAAGAAGTAAAAGAAGGATGCAACCTCAAATGCTAGTGGAAATTGAAGAAGAATAGATTTGCATCTATAAGACATTTAGAGTTTTAGACTATAATTTTTATTTTTATTTTGGCTCCTAAAACTTAATATTTTGAATTCTAAAATTATTGATTTAACTTGATCACTACTCTTTAGTTAAGTATAGTATTGACTATTAATTTATAACATATTGAATATTGATTGCATAATACAGGGTTTATAGTTAATTACTTGTATGTATGAAGTATAATTGTAATTATTGTATATATCTAATTTTTTTTAAATACACTTGGCGGTATGGAGGCGCAATAGCATGCTATATCCCCATAGCGCGGGTAGCCGATGCTACGCGCTACGGCGCAACTCAAACCTTCGGTCATACGTATATTACTAAATTTAAAATGGAAAGATAATAAGCGTAACAAAACCTCAGGTGCCATCCATCTGTAAGTTCCAGTTTCAGCAGTCATAATAACTCCTTCATGAGCCTGAAACCGAGCAACACCGAAGTCTGCAACCTTCACAACATGAATTTAAGTGTGTGCGTCTAAATCCAATTAATTAAATGTTGGTTACCAGATATTCAATCGTATAAGTAAAAAGATCTTAAGCTCTTACAAGACAAAAAAAACTGTTAGGTAAAAGATGTTCTCACGATATATTTGACAAATACAATCATGAATTTAAGTGTGTGCGTCTAGGCACGAGTGTGCTCCTTGGCGGTGCATTTAACCACACCTTGCAGTTAGTTGGATCTTGGCCCGAACTTTTTGTTGCTTTCTTTTATTTACAGTATTTATTATGTTTATTATTACCTAATATTCTAATAAAATGTATTAACTATAAGATATATATATATATATATATATATATATAATAGGAAATATAATTAAAAAAATAAGAAAATACATAAATACACCCAGTGCATCTTGGCACCCTAGGCGTGTAATGGAGCTGAATCTAAGTTCAAACTTCAAACAGATTTCCACAGTTGTGGATGATGAAGTAGGATCGGCCAAATCCTTGATGCATAATGCTGCAGTAAATTCTATTCTATTGGACTCCACCAATAGATCGATAATGATTTCCCCTTCATGGTCCACTTCACTTATACTCATATCATTGGTAGTGGACAGTCCAATGATATGAGTCTAAGTCCTTCTAGAGAGAAGGAGGCGCATGAGCCTCTTCATTAAATGAGAGAGACCCACTTTGTCCTTCATTCCAAGAGTAATCCTCATGTAGTAATTCAAGGTTATTCTGAATAGTATGTCCTACATCATTCTCCCTACATCATGATGTCTGGCTCAGAGGGAAATGCAAGGTGGTATCAGGACACTGCTGCAAATTCCAGTGTGACTCAGTCAGGTAAAAATATCCATTAAATTTGTCCATGTACAGGATCAAAATGTTTCCCATGTCTTCGGAGTCAGAGAGAAAACAAGCTTGCACCCAAATCTAAACCTTGTGTGTTTCTTGGTTACCCAAGAAATCAAGATGGCTATCTGTGCTATGATCATATTGATAGAAAATTGTATGTTTCTAAGGATATCAGGTTCATAAAGGGAGAATTTTCACTTAATAAAATTCTCAGAGGAGAAGCACCACAAGATGACAAGATCTACTGCAGAATTATTCAAAAATTCAGTTGATCAAACCCAGTTGTCCAGAACAGGTTAACTTGGGTTCAACATCAGGCAGTGATGATCTGATTTTATCGGGAAGAGATCAAATTTTCGAACCAGATATCAGTCACTCTAATTCCAGGGATGACTCAGACTCAGAAAGGTTCAATGAAGAACTGGATATCAATGCAGATCAGACAGATATCAGCCCACCCAATGAAGGTTCTCACACTCAAGAATCATCATCGAGTGAAGCATTCATTGAACAGGACCAAGAAACCACACTATCCCCTACACCATTACAATCTAGTCAAGAACATACTTCAACATCAGGAACTAATTACATACCATCTCCCACTCCATCTGACAGTGGAAACTATGGTAATGAGGCATCTGAAATTATTCCTAGAAGGACCAGATAGATTGGCAGATGGGACTATTAAACCTCCGAAATATAATCCAAGCTTTGTTCTCTTTGTTGAAGCTAGTAACATATCTCTCCCCAAATCACCAAAGTATGCCCTCCGAATTCCTGAATGGAGGCAGGCAATGAAGGAGGAATATGAAGCTCTGGTGAGGAATGAAACATGGCAGTTATCTCCCAGATCATGGGAAGATAACATCATCAATACAAAATAGATTTTTAGGGTGAAATCCAAGGATGATGGTTCTGTTGAGAGGTATAAAACTCGCTTAGTTGCCAATGGAATGAGACAGATCGAAGGATCTGATTATACTCCTACTTTTAGTCCAGTTATTAAAGCAAATTATGTGAGAATTGTGTTGACAGTAGCAGTAACTAATGGATGGCCATTAAAGCAAATTGAAATTTCAAATGCTTTTCTGAACGGGAAACTGAATGAAAGAATAATAGTATCACAGCCATCTGGATTTATTGATGAAAAATTTCCAGACCATGTGTGTTTGCTTCAAAAAGACTTGTATGGACTCAAGCAATCTCATAAGATGTGGTATACCAGATTAAAGGATTTTCTTGTATCTATCTCTTTCAAGGAATGATCTTCTGACCCACCTTTGTTCATTCTTCTTCAGCAAGATATCAAGATATTTCTGTTTGTGTATGTGGATGACATTGTCATCATGGGATCAGATAATATCAAAATAAAAGAAATCATTCAAAAGATGAGTAAAGAATTCACACTCAGAGAGTTGGATGATCTGAGATATTTCCTTGGCAATCGAGTAAAGCATGTGAAAAAAGGATTACTTCTATGTCAACAACAGTATCTATGCAACCTACTAAGAAGTTGTAGCTTTGATCACCTAAAACCAAGCTTTTTCATGCGACGCCTAGGCGACCATGCGCTCCAGCGCATGTAGGCGTTTGCCTTGATGCTCTGGACTGCATGGCCACATGGCCGCATATGCAACGCCTAGAATGATCGAGCAACGTCCATGGCTGAGAACAATGCTACAGTTACTCGTGAAGAATGGGAAACTCAACAAAACCATCGCAGATCTGGCCAATGTGATGCGTAAGGGATTCCTAGATCTGAGAAGAAGTGTTACACCACCAGTACCAGTAGTATAAAGTATAAACGACTGCATCGGTGATTAATACTACATTCTACAAGGCCACCTGATATGAGGCAACAAAGGGAAAGGAGGAACACCGATCTATCATCGGATGTTATGGATGCTCCGATTGAAACATATCATCGCCGAGCACCCAAAGTTCCAGTCAGAGTATATTGTCGTCGGGCATTAAAGGAGGCCAAGGCAAGGTTCCGGACGCGCGCATATGCGCAGATGCGACGAGACGCGCCATCTCCCTACATGCGCTGGACCGCATGGCCGCATGAAAAAGCTTGATTATAATAATTAATAAATATATGTATTATAATAATTTTTCTATCCAATATATTTTTAACTAAAAAATTTAATTGATTATTTTATTGGCATGCCTATATTTTAGGATTGATATATAAAAAATATATGAATTTCCTTTATTTTTAAATATTTACGAAAATGCCACCGGCGCAAAAGCTCAAGTACTCCAGGTTGTGGCGCATCCCGAACCTTGGGCCAAGGAACTTCGTCGAGGATCAACAGAACCTTCGACGATCACCGAAGATACCATTCCAAGTATACTGTCGTCGGGCAGCTGACTCACCGGTGGTCACTTACCAACACTAATTGGGAGGAGCACTGGATTAGCATGAAGAGATCTCTTAGAGGAAAATGTGCCTATCAGGAAGGGTAACTCCACCAAATTATACCTATCAGAGACGTCCTAGAAACCAACGGGACAGAGGGGAGTTCACCAATGAGAATGATTTTCAGCAAGATCATTATCAGAGAAGCAGTCTAACAGAGGGTATGGTGAGTTCAAACTGAAAATGGACTACATGAACATTGAGGAAGAAAAACAAGTCAAACTAGTAGTGCTGAGGTTTAAGCGAATCGCATTTGCATGGTGGGACCAAACTATAGCCAACAGAAGGAAATACAACAAGCGGCCAGTTGAGTCTTGGATTAAACTCAAGAGATCATTGAAGCAGAGATTCTTGCCAAGTGACTATGAAGGGGTACTGCTACACAATACCATCATTGCAGTCAAGGATCTCGAACTGTGGCCGAGTATGCCAAAGAATTTCATAGGTTGTTTTCAAGGAATAAATTGAATGAGACTGAGTAATTAGTTGCAAGATTTGTACAAGGGTTGAAGAATAAATTCCAGGAGAAATTAATTCTACAACCACAACATTCATTGATGGAAACTATCCGAGTGGCAGATCAGTTAGAGAAGAGGCTGATTTTTTTTCAAAATATATAACAGGTGCTTCTACTAGCAAGGCTGTTCAACCTACTGATAGAAGGATACTGCCTACACCTGAAGACAGGAGAATCAACACTGAAACAGGAACTGAATTTGAGGGAGGCAGATCTGGAGATTACAGAACAGCAAGTATGAAGTGTTGCAGATGTAATGAGTGGGGATATAAATCTAATACATGTCTTAGAAGAGCTGAAGAAATTATCTCAATTCACACATAAGCCGTAAGTGGAAGTTTTTCAGGCATATATTCAAAATTTCAACCTGATGATCAACCTTTTGAATGAGCTCAGGTATTCTTCATATTAAGATGCACCTTTTAAATAAGTAATTATGAAGGAAATCAGGAGATGGGATATACAGATATGATCATATGAACTAAACAAATAAACCCTTACACCATTAGCATCCATCAATAAATTAGCTGTCTTCAGATCTCTATGGATTATGCCATTCTGATGCAAGTATTCCATTCCTTTACAGACATCAATAGAGATTTTCAGAAGCACTGGAAGCTCCAATGTATTGGGACACATACGTGTAAAATCATAGACACTTCCTCCAGCCATGTATTCTGCAAAAAACGGTATGATAAAATCGAATGGAACATTTTCAAGAAAGGCTATCATGTTATGGCTGTTTTGCTATTCAAGATTTCAAGCATAACATGTAATAAAGATATTATCAATATCTTCACTTTCATTAAATAAATCATTCCATCTTGTGATTTTTCTTTCTCCAATAAATGCAGTATTCTATCCCCAACGAATATCACCTAACCAACAATCAAGCAAAATTCTAACTTTCAATCCATAATTACTAATTAGTAATTACTCTACTAATTAATCAGAGAATATGGCACTAGTTCACAAAGAAATATCTAAATATAAGATTTTCTATGAAATTTCTTTATTTCCATCACCTGAAAAATCAGATCTTATAAATAGTGTTATGTAGGCAAGACCATGTAGAGTGCAAAAATACTCTATACAAATGCCTTGATTGAAACATTGAAATAAGAGCCCTGCAATCTTCCTCGGAGAGTAATGAATTAAGACCAGTAAAGAAAAACAGTGGAAAAAGGACTAGAATCCACCAATCCATTGACAAAATAATAGAGGAAAAAGAAGAAACGGAAAGATAGAAAGGAGAGTGAGTATCTGGAAAAACAGAAAGGAATAATAATTGCCCTCGGACTTATCGTCCACTACTATTCATGGTTTTTGATGCATACGGCGCAAGCATGGGTGGCGCACTGGCGCATATGTTTTTGCTTACACTGTTGATATTTAGTATAAAAGATATACTCATAATCATTAGGTAAAAATCTCTCTCTAAGTAGTTGCTTCACTTTGCTCCATGTGCGGACTGGTTTCTTTTGTAACTTTGCCCTCATCATTCATGGTGGTTTGATCTTACCAAGCAGATGCCCCCTCTAGTGCAGGATCAATTAAAATACAGCAGATCTGTGATTGAGAAGTGAGTTCTCAATCAATGCAGAGTACGTAATTAAGGTCTTGGAGTCCTCCAAGAAGATCAGAGTAGCAATGACTAATAGCAATCAATAAGGAGAAGAATCCGGAAGAAGAAAATGAAGAACAGTAGAAGAAAATGAAGAACAGTAGAGAAAAGTAGATCTGGAAACGTAGGTAATACCTTGATAAAATAATGCAGCAAAAAGTAGTCTTCCCCATGTGTGGTCCACCTCATTTATACACACACCAAGGTGATGGACAGCCCCATTGGTGCGAGTGTAAGATCCTTTTAAAGAGAAGGATGTGAGGCCCAACCTTGGTTAGGCCCACCACACATTCTTTGTAAAATGCTCATTCCAAACATATTGGAATGAGCCTTGGGATCTGTGGGCTTATTAATTTGATGCTCTGCATCAACCCCCCCTTTAGCCTCAATGCTACTGATTTTACTTTTCTTCTTTCATCAACCTCTATGTAACCGAAAAAATCTTTCTACCTCAGATATCCAGTCCAAAAACCCTTCAATGTGGATTTGACAATTGAAAGACAGTAAATTCGTACGTAATCTAAAGTCTCCATGACCATTCACGTAATTTCTTTCATTATCTTTCTCTCCAACATTTCTGTCATAGTTTCTGACTTTCTGTCATGATCTCTCTCTCTCTCAAACTGTTCTAGAGCTCCCCCACGAAATTGCCTCCTCTGATCATGACCTCTATAACAAATCAATCCAGTCGAGCGCAAGGATGGATCAAGCGATGTTCTCCCAGAATTTTGATCAATTTTAACCACCTTCCCTGGATCAGATGCTAGTGACTGATACCATATCAATGTTATGAACTGAGCAAGGTCTGAAAATGGGGAGATCAAAATGATCGATCCCACCTAAAATGTTATTAATTACTTTATATACATTTTAGGTGAATTGAGATCTAACAGAATTGTATTAATTATTCTGTTAGATCTAAATCACAGAAGTTTTTAGAATTATTTAGTTAATTACACATTATTAACTAATTACACAAATACCCTTATAATATCACTAATACAAACCTTGACTCTGATACCACTTGCTAATCGAGCGATGGCTTGATTACTTCCAAGATCGACACTCCCTCACAATGTGATGGCACCCGATTTATTTAGCTAGACGATTAGGAATATAAGGAAGAAAAGAACAAAGATTTATAGAGGTTCCACCCAAGATGATGTACGTCCTCTCTCTTCTGTCGTAGTGATGGTTTTGTATTAATAAAATCACAAATTAGGGTTACAATGTAATGTAATCATAAGTATATATAATGTGATATTAATTGGGTTGATCCCAATTAATTACTTGATAATTGGCCCAATAAGGGTTGTAATTATTCCACATGCCTAAGACAGGCTCCACACGTCTATAACTCCCAAATTACCAACATACCCCAACATTTATGCACTCCTAAATAATAGAATGGATATAACAGGGATCTTCACCATAATATTTGAAAATCTTGAAAAAATGATCTTAAATTGACTTCTGAACAAATCAACAATATATTCTTTCCTTTTCTTTTTTTTGCAAATATTTAAAGTTTTCATTAAAAATAATGAAAAGCAATGCTCTGAAATACAATTGAATAGGAAAATAAAAATGCGGTGGGGTTGATATTGTGATTTTTACTATATCGACCTTCTCCTATGTAGCTATCCTTCCTAGTGTTCTAACTAAGAATTTGGCCTCAGGAGGGTTGTCTCCCAAACCTGCATAGTAGTCCTTTCCAATTGTGAACCACATTCTTTCTTAAAAATATCAGCTTTAAAAGATATTCTGCTACTATATCAGCTAAAACGACTTCTAGGGGTCTGAGAAGATGCTGGTGGAGTCTCTTGTTTCGTTCGAACCAAATGTGCTATGTGAGGCAACCAATAGCATTCCAATGTAGGCCCCATGGAGGAGCCTGATGCGTTATTTTTGACATGATTCTATTACATCTCCAATTCTAATATCTGGATGTGTGAGGGTAATCAACAATATATTCAATTTCATGTAAATTAAAAACAATAGTTATGCAACTAACTAAGAGGTATACCTGTCACGAGGCACAATTGTGGTTCTGTGCATGCACCAATAAAGCGTACAACATTTCCATGCTGAACCTTGCTAAAGCCATAAATGATAAAACAAAAACCAAATATTGTGAAATCAAATAATAATCAACTTCTGCAAGGGAAAAAAAAATATACTTCAAATCTCAGTTTTTAACTACATATCTTTCACCATTTGGAGACATCTATGATGGAAGTATGAGAGACTAACCTCCTGAGGCAGCGTATCTAGTTACTGTATAACTAGACTACATAGCTAATGGGAGAGAGTCAATGAGTTTTTTGCTCATTTCTTTTTACTTCTATTTTTTATTTCTATTCTCTATTTTTGTAAACTTGGCATTAGCCTTATTCTAATGAAATTTAATTGCTTCAAAAAAAAAAAACTACATATCTTGGTAAGAAACATTTTTTAACTAATATGACAGGAAAACTTACCTTAATATTTCAATCTCATGGAAAAATTCTGCCCTTACTGCAGTATTTAAAAGCTCATACTTAAGATATTTTATGGCAACCTCCTGTCCAAGAAAAATACCATGATATCTGCGGGGGGAAAAACAAGATTTTGCATAGAAAATATGGTGAAAATCAATAAAATAATGGTAGAAATCTGTAAACGTTTTGGTTCCAAACTCACAAATCTCCACACGATCCGGATCCAATTTTCTTTCCCCTCTTCAACAAGCTTCTATCAATCTCACATTTGTCAATATTTATTTGAACTGACTCCTGGTAACCTAATGGCGAACTAGATAACCCAGAGAGTGATTTCTGCATTATGAAATTTACAGCAAAATCAATAATAAATTACTAAGAATAGACAATTTAACTTAGTAAACCGGAAAATAAAATATATCTAGTTAGTAAAATACAAAACCATAATGGTCAGGAATATGTATATTTAGTCATATGTTAAATACTGTGGTGCTAGTTATCACTAACTAGTTAGTGTTATTTGCAAAAAAAAACTAGTTAGTGTTGATATTATAACAAACACTGTTATTAATATATTACTCAGACCTCTATTTTCATCTAACTATAATCAGTTAGTTGGGAGTGCCATTCCAACAATGATAATACATCCCCTAACTGCCCGGATTGTATTTAGGTAGGGTGGGATAGGAATGTTTAGAGTGGTGAGTGGGTCTAATTACATATTGCCATTGATGTAGAGTATCAAGAGAATGAGGGGCGATACCTCCTACTCAGCTCTGCACTACCAGTCCAAGGATTGACGATTTCTTTAATCACAAACTTCTCACTACCACTCCGGTGACTTATACACACCTAGACAGGCCCCACATATAACTCCCAAATTACCAACATACCCCCAACAAACCTTAGATATCCTATCTATCAAAAATTTGTTAGGAGTTTGTATATAAGATTCAAACAAGAAATTGGTCTGAAGTCAAATAGTTATGTAGAGACAGGGTTGACATTTAGTTGCTTTACTAGTTTGTACAAATCTTCTTTAGTGAGTAATTTTATAGTTGCTATTTGCTTGGAATCACTTCCTTTTATTGCAGTTAGGGTGTCAAGTTAAGTTCGGCTCGTTGGGCTCGGCTCAGGCTTGAGCCTAGGGTCTAGGTTTGTTAAGATAAACAAGCCCGAGCTTGGACTAATGAAGTCGAGCTCGGCTCAGTAAGCTCGATAAAAATATTATATAATATATTTTCATTAAAATTTCATAAAGAAGTTCTGGTCAAATGGTTAATTCACTTAAATATTAAGTGAAAAGTCTTGAGTTTGAGTCATACATACTGCAAAATAATATTTAAAATTAATTTTTATAGTTAAAATACTTTTAGACTAAGAATTCGAGCCGAGCTCACGAGCTTCGAGCTCGAGTCCGAGTTTGTGGAATTCCTTATCAAGCTGAGCCCGAGCCTGGCTTTATAAGCAAAAGCTCGGCTTGGTTCATTTGACACCCTAGTTGCAGCCCATTCTTTAGTGAGTAGTTTTACCTCTTAAGCTTTTGTTGTAAACAGAATAGCCCATTTCCACATACTGACTTGGCACGTCCTGTTCTTGTAAGGGTTAGGAACTCTTGTTCCTTTATCCAGGAAATGTACCTTAACTTTATCCAATAAGAAAAGATGGACTTCTCTGGAATTCTGGAATCCTTTTAACTAGGATTGTGGAGTTGTTAGAGAAGAAATCCATCACACATAATCTCCCTTCCTTCTTGAGAATGTAAAGTTTCCCAGAGATATCGTTTTCCTATCCCAAATGAAATTGTAAGCTGGCAATTAAACTTTTTCGATGACAGAACTATGAAGAGTTGTACCTTGTGCCCAATATTGGAACTTACCAAACAAGACCTAGCTAATAAGTTGTACCCTATTTGCATAAGAGAGACACTTCCTCTCTATTTAGCTAGTATTTTTTCGATAGGCTCTATTTGCTTACAGCATAAGCTATAATAGGTGATAAATAATTAAAATATTACAATAAAGTAAATAACTTATCAAATTTATAAAAGGTGAGAGTTGTCGTTAAATATTACCTCGCTTTTTTCAATCACCTTTTGTAGTTCTTTATGCAAATCATCAATGCTCTGAACACAATTACGAAAATTAGAGATAGTTAGGATTTAGGAAAACACACTTCACAAACTAAAATGAAGAAGGCATGCCACTATTTCCCCAAAAGATTCAATTACTGATAAATACACAAAAAAAAACATCTTAATTCTGATAAATTCTACCATATTACATTTTATAAAAAAATTAAAGATGCTCGGAACCTAATCCTTATGAACTTCTCCCAATTGACTGAGTTTTTTATGGGAGCTAATAATTCATAGCATAAAAGATGCTAATAGTAATATTCTTTTGGTAGAAAATTGACGATTTGAATGCAATCTGATAATTATTTGGTACAACCGTACAAATAGAACTTAAAAACCTCATTCCCAACCCTCCCAATCAAGTTGCCCCACCTCCCAACCTATTAAACAACCGTCCCAAGTCCCAACCAAATAGACTGATGTAGCCACATGTAAGTGGGCTAATGTTCTCTGTTCAACAGAGAACATTCCGGCCTCTCGCTAATTTCCTTATTGGATTTGATTCCTTATTGGCCACTAGTGGGGAATCAAGTATAAAAGGATTAGAGAAGGTAGGGAAGAGGGTAATTACTTTTTGAAGAATATTAGTATAGAGGTATTCACCCATTCTCTCTACTTTTTCCAATTTTCCACTTTACAATTCTCTTTTTGTTATTATTCCCGATCTAGATCTGAGTTTTCCTATTCTAGGCTGGTGGATTCCAGTGTAATTGGATTAAACTCCATCCACAGTAACTTCTTCCCCCGTAATTGATCTTTAATTGACCGATTTCAGTATTCAAGGCTTAGATTAGCATCATAGACCCTAATCATCCCATCTTCAGCCCTCTCATCAACCTCTCCCAACACATCTCCTCTCCATTAAACACCTCTCTCATCCCATCAAAGCCCCCTACACAAACCCAATCCAGTCACCACCCACCTTCACCCATTATACCATCACAGTCCCTCCCCTGTCCAGACCACTCTACACTCTCCACTTGCTTCCACTACCAACCCATCAACCTCTAAAGAGAACAAACATGCTGATCTAAGGAGGAAAAAAGTTAAATTTAAGCAAAAAAGCTAAGAATAAGAGTGTCAAGTTACCACAAAAGGACAAAAGACTAATTAGGGCCTTAAATAGAGGTAAAATTCTCAATTCAAGTCAAACCCCTGCTGTCTTAAATAGACAGAAGAGGAGACAAAAAAGAGAATTATTCAGAGGCTGCTCTCCCAGAGTTTTAGCCGATGCAGTCCCCATGGTGATGACTGCATCAAATTGGCAGTAAGTCTCCTAGTGATGCAGCCTCTAGACTAAGAACAATCACAGTTGAAGGAGATGAAGATCTTCTTCAACAAATACCCAAAATAGCTCTTGGAATCCACCAAGAATTGAATCAGAAAAAGAAAAAAAAAGACAAGTAGAATATCAAAAGGTGGGGTGAAAAGAGAATTACCTTGGAGTGATAAAATATCAAATTCAATAGCCCACTTCCCAATGTGGTCCATCATATTTATACTCACATCATTAGAGGTGGACATACCAATGATATGAGTTATTGGGCCTCCTATGACGAGGTAGAAGTGGCCCAACCTTGGTTGGACCACATGTGGGTTGTCCCTTGCTTAATAAAAGGCTCCACATGCTCTGTTATTAGGTAATTATTCTCTGCAGAATCAGGAATAATATTGGGCTGATTAAGGGAGGTATTTATCACAGATGCTGTATCACCTAGTCTCCCACACAGAACCCCCCCTATGGCTCTCACTGTGTGGAATGTTAGAGGTCTTAATCAGCCAACAAGATAATTAGAAGTTTAAAAGATTCTTTTATCTCTTAACTTCGAAAATTTTGATCTCTTGGAAACTAAGATTAGGAAGGAAAATATCTTAGGAACTTCCTCTGGTTTTGGGGAAGAGTAGACTTGAATCAAATATCAATAATGGAAACTCCCATTCTCCTAACCAACCTGAGAAAAGACATCTAGAAAAGGTCTGTTTTGGTCTCTCATAGACAATTTATCCACCTTCAAATATCTAATGAGAGAGGACTCAAATTCCTACTCACTATAGTTTATGTTTCCAATAATAGAGAGAGAGGGCAGGAAGCAATTACAGGATGGTCTCATTGAAATCAGAAGCCTTACCCCTACTATCCCTTGGGTGGTACTTGATGATTTCAATGAAGTTACATGGCCCGAGGAAAGAATTTCAGGGTACCTATAGTCACGGTGGTCCCTCTGAATTTATTCATGCTACCATGACCTATCAATTGATTGAGCTACCTTCAATAGGAGGAAAGTTCACCTGGTCAAATAACTCGATAGGTTATGCTTCTAAACAGAACAAATTAAATAGGAATTTTACAAACCTACATTGGATTGACCTCTGGCCCAACTCTAGACTTGAGTACTGTAGAGGCAATACCAGTGACCATGCCACCATGATCATCACTTTCTCCAATATAGAAAGTGGTAGCAACCTTTCAGAATCTATGACTCATGGCTTAAAAATCCTGATTTCATTAAGCTAGCAAGTATAGGTTTGGCAACCCCAACTTGTGGTAATGACCTTTTAAGGCTCCAACAAAAGCTTTAAAAGGTAAAACACTAGCTAAGTAATGATCTAAGAGCCATGGAAACTCCTCTAAACAAGTAGAGGCAAGGAAGAATCTTGACAGAGAAACTCTGGCCTTAGTTGATAATCCACAATCTGAGACTCTACAAGACAAGGGTAGGGCTCTCCAAGCTATTCTAATTGAGAAACCAGTGCATGTTATTGGAATCCCAAGGTAAGTTAGGGAAAATTGTTCGGTAGTAAACCCTAGTATGCTTTGCAAAGCGTGATCCTTAGCACAAACTTTAGAAAAAGTTATGGAGCTTGGCTGAATTTATCTCTAGGCATGTGATGAAGCATTGAATCTGCTACCAGGGGGCTCGCGGGGTTGCGAGGAAGGCCGGAGGCTCTGGAGTCCACGACGCGCGCTCTACGTCAAATCCTGTCAGAGGAAAAAAGGCGATTCTGGTGTGGGAATCGACGATTCTCTCTGTATTGCTCTAGTTGTGGTGGAACTTGTATTCTGCCTTAGAGTGACCCCTTAGGACCCTTTTTATAGGATCTTTGGGGGCGCACTCCGCGGCGGGTATCGCTCCTGTTACCATAACGTGACGCATTAATGACCCATTATTACGCAGGCAAGCGACGAGTAACGGACGTAAATCGACGATTCAGGTATGGAATCGTCTATTTAGTGGCAAACTCGGCGAGTTCTAAGGGGCGAGATCCGCAGTCTACCATACTGACTATCTCGGCCTCAACTCGACGATTTACCACTAAAGTCGGCGATTTGGTAGTCCAATCGCGATTCACGGGTTAACTCGGCGATTTAACGATGATCTTGTTCCGCACCGTGGGAGCCTTCCGGGGGTCCGGCACATAGCGACGGAACCCAAGTCCTTATTGAAGGGCGTTGCTGGGAGTGACTGACGTAATCAGGCATGTCTCGCCAGCATGTCTAGGAGGTGAATTTTTCTAGCAAAGATTTTATGGCCTTTAGGGACTTATTATTTGACTTTTAAAAAATTAAATATATAATAGGATTTAGAAGTAGCGTGACAAAAATTTAGCATTTTATAAATATTTTTGTTGTATAATAATAGAAGTATAGAACCTTATCATCACACCCATCCACTAGAAATGCATCAATGGAGAAGCCATCATTTGTAGAGAAAACGTGTGCCTCTTGAATGTTTAACCCCACATCAGATAACAAGGAAGACAACTAAAGAAAAAAATAATATAATTAGAACACCCCTTCAGTTTAAAATAAATTAATGAAAAATGTGGAACAGTTTAAAGCTATAAACTTATTATAAATAAATAAAAAGTGAAAATAAGGCATTGCAAATGAAAATGTTGTGTGGTAAGAATAAAATAACTAAAGGAATTGTTCTTTATCATAGGAAAATTCGACCGACGCATGGATATTAATATATGAATAATATTAATCAATAAAGTAACAGAAGAATAAAGATGATCCTAGAATCACTGAGTCCTTTGTACCATATTACAATCGGGGGACCAAGGCTCGGCCTTCTTTGTGAGAGCGATAAAGCAACAAGAAGCAAAAAAATCAATAATGACGGTAATCAATCCAAACGGAACAACGACATCAAATTTAAATGAAATGAAGGAGAAGACAGTTAACTATTTCACAGAGCTTTTCAATAGCACGGGTGACACAACAACAATGGTTAACCTAAATTTGATACCAAGTGGCATGATCACACTTGAAATGAATACAAAATTATGCATCTACCCAACCGTGAAAGATATCAAGGATACACTTCAGGGGATAGCAAAGAATAAATCTCCCGGTCCAGATGAGATTATAGTAGAAATAATGATCATCCATCAGTGGCTGATCAAGGAGGACAATGCTAAGGGCCCTAAATCAAACATATCTCACCCTAATTCCAAAGAAAGGAAGCTCCAACGGGACTCCAAGACTATCGTCCGATATCTTGTATTGGAGTCCCTTACAAGATCGTATCTAAAAATTTGGCACAGAGGTTGGGCTCGATTCTAGTCAATGAGATATCACAGTGTCAAACCGCGTTTCTGCCTAGAAGAAATATAAGTCACAATGTTGGTCTTAAACAAGAGTTTCTATACGGGTTTAGAAGCAAATCGACAAGTAGAAAGGTATGTATTACAGATTTACAGTAGATTTTCATAAGGCATTCAATAGGATCAATTGGAAGGCAATACAGAAGATGATCGTTTTTACGGTATAGATGAAAGGTTCAAGGAATTAATAATGGGGTATATCAAATCGGCCTCCTTCTCGACGCTAATGGAGGGATCTCCCACAAAGTTATTCCGGACACAACGTGGGATACGACAGGGATATCCTCTGTCGTCTCTAATTTTCATAATGGTACTAGACTATTTCTCAAGGTTGATTGTAATGGCGCTAGAACAGAAGAGGATTTAGGTATACAAAATTGGAGGAACAGCGGTAGAGGCCCACATGGTCTATGCAGATGATATGATAATTTTTAGTAGAGCGTCGAGAAAATCAATTCAAGCAATTGCCGACATTTTAAAGGAATTTTGTGGTTTTTAAGGTCTTCAAGTAATCAGAATAAAAAGGCACGTGATATTTTCAGCAAAAGTGAATGATTCAGAGAAGCTAACTCAGATTTTGGGGTTTACCATTCCAACATTTAGGTGTTCCGGTTATGAGTAGGTCGATATCACATCGGGATTGTCAGCTTAACACGGTGGAACAATCGGGCTTTATCATATCCAGGCAAAGTACAATTAGTTGAGTGGGTATTTAAGGAGAAATTCTAGTATTTGATTCAAAACAACCAACTTCCTAAGCACACATTGCAAGTAATTAAGTTGATCAGTTACCAATTCGTATGGGGACGGCAACGTGAGGTGGCCTGGAAGAAAATGACACCACCTAAGGGTGTGAGAGAGCTAGGGATGAAGGACTATAAAGAAATAGAGATGGCGACGATCATTAACAAGATGGGAAAAATATGGAAAGGTGGGGAAATTTGGGTAAATTAGATAAGGCACAGGTACATGCAGAACAGAGAATTGGCGGCAATAGAGGAGAGGCGAGATTGAAGGCTGTGATAAGGACGAAGGAGAAGGGTCAACAATCATATGGACTGCCAGAGTAATTATGGATGACAGTGGAAGGGAAGGGGAAGGACAGTGTCACAGAAGAACATCTACGAGACGATTCGAAACAGGGGAGAGAAAGACGATAAGACGAAGGGAGTATGGGCATCGGGTATTCTTAAAATGAGTCAGCTTCATGGAGGGTGCGCTGGAAGAAGCTGTCGACGAGGGATAGATTGGCAGTGAAGGGAGCGGAGGTGGAGCGGGGATGCAGCTTATGCGGATTAGAAGAGGAAAGGGTTGACCATATATTCTACATATGCAGTTTCACTCAAAAGATCCTTAAGAGGGGAATACAAGCAATGGGGAAACTACGGAAAAAGAGATATTTAATTCAATTGTGGATTCAATGAAAAGTATCACAACAGGGACGAAGGTTTGGGGATTATATTGGACATTCCTGGCAGTATCATCGTGGCTGGTGTGGCGAGAAAGGAACTATTGACAAAAAAGGAATGAGAAAAAGACAGACCAGATACTACTAAAGGAGGCGATCGTGATTACAGAAGCTAGATTCAAGGACGACAAATTCCGGAAGAACCCCACGAAGAGCAGAATGGCGCTCAACATGTAGGACTCTTTCATCATTACAACGATGGGCCAACCATCGTCAAGAGAAGAATCTAATATCTCTAATCAAGCTTAACTCAATGTAGTTAATTACATAGTTTGAAAAAGCGGAAAGCGCTCCCAATTTCCAGGGAGCGCTTTTTTAGCTTTAACCGCTTTAGCGTCGCTTAAAGCGGTTAAAGCGGTAGTGGCATATGTGTAAATATTTGCAATTTTTTAGAAAATTGCATATATACCCCTGTTTATATATATAATTTTTCCAAAACCTATACATGTATAATTACCCAAAAAATATATATAAACCTGTCAAAAAATATATTACCCAAAAAATACACATCCAAAACATATTACCCAAAATATTTGAATCATCCAAAACAAATACATCAAAACCAAATACAAAAACTATTTAAGTTCTAGGGTTTGGGTGAGAGGTTTGAGTGAAAGTGAGGGTTTGGATAGAAAGGGCAAAAAAAAAACTATTTAAGTTCTCCCTACACGGGTAATGGGTTGGTCCAACCCGTTTACCCGACCCGACCCAAGTACCCACTAAAATAAAGCGTTAGGCAAAGCGGTAAAAAAAAACCGCTTTGCCGCTTTAAGCGATTAAAGCGACGCTTAAGCGTCGCTTTTTAATCACTGGTTAATTATAATAGATAGGGACTTATTGTAGAACTATATTTATATTTTAATCAAAGCAATGTAACATATCAAAAAAAAAGACTAGAGAACACCTTTTTTTAATTTTCCTTACTCGGGAACTGTACTTCTAGCACTAGCAGAGGCTCTAGATAATTCATTATGGAAACTAGCAAACGCCCCAATCCCAACTCAGACCTGGCCAAACATCAGAATAGGAGACCCTATTGAAACTTACCCAAATAATCACTCACAAATCCCCCACCATGGGGCCTTCTATGGAACTCACTATGATCTATTGCTTGGGACCTCTTCTCTGAAAGGATCAGAAAAGCAAAATACCCTAAGTCCACCAAAAGTCCTAACTATGACAATCATTCGGGACATTAGTCTTTCCTTAAAATCTGAGGATTTTAGGAAGGCATGTTGCTCCCAACGGGATATTACTACAATGGAAGTTTGAGAGACCAATCTCATGAGACAACTCAACTAGTTATTTAATCACTAGTTGCAATGCTATATAGGAAAGTATCAATGAGCCTTGACTCATCTTCTCATTATTTTACTTTATTTCTCGTGTAATCAGGGCATAACCCTTCATTTTCATTAATGAGAAATTTTAATTCTACCAAAAAATGATATACCTGACTAAGAAGCTTAGGTCTATCTCTTGTAGAGAATGTCATTTCATAATAAGGACCAGATGATGCGCCAACTCTGCATAGTGATTTACAATTGTCAAATAGTTTAAAATACATGTTAATTTAATCATTGAATTAGTTAAATTAGTAATTAGTTTTCTATTACGTTTGTTTCCTTTGTACTCTGGTCTTCTATATAAGAGGAGATAAGTAGATAACCATTTATTTTAATATAACAATCTAGTATCTTATAACACTGTGAAAGATGTTACCAACTGGAACCTACAAATCTACTATTAAAACCAAAGTACTTGGAAGAAAGGTCGGGGATCAGATCTATAAATAAGAATTACTATTAGTGAAAATATATCAATAATGGTATTGTTGTAAATAATTAGAACTATAAATGTTGTAATTAGTTTTTAATTCGCTAATTCTAGAAACTTCTAATTGGATGAACTTAACAGAATCAATCTTCCAATCCCCCCTAATTGTATATAAACTAATGAATTATAATTTTGGAGGGATCGGTCACTTGATCTCCCCCACCTTCCAATTGTTCTGTTCTTAGCATAACAATCATAATTATTAATTACATATTTATATCATCAGAAGGTATGAGGTCACATCTATATATAATATATGGCACTATCACTATGGTTAATTGGTTATAAAATTATATAACATTAATCCGGTAATGTGGGATTACATTTAACAAACATGTGTTTTTTTTAAGCAATTAAGTTTTACATTAATTAAAATGAAGGGCAATGCCCAGATTACAATGAAGAAAAACTTATAAATAAAAACATGAAAATGAGCACTAGGCTCAATCTTGACACTTTCCAATCGGTCATGTTGCCTAATGTTAATCAAATACCTCAGGAGGTTAGACTCCCATATTTGAGTTAATTAGAAACATGTATAAATATAACGTGATAGGGAAAAATCAACTCAACAGAATTTCGTTCATTTGAGCATTTGACTGATATCGAGATTGTCGTTGAGCATTGGAGAATAATTGTAAAATGCAGTCAATACTATATTATGTATTGATATTCGTAAAGTTTACCTTACAACAGAAGAAGATTCAATCATTGTATTGTTTACGTCACCATTGCCGTCATCATTTGTTCTCTCTTCTCGATATAATTCTTCAGGCTTTGAGAAATATTTAAAAAATTAAAATCGATAAATGATAATGATTAATGATAACTTCCATTTGAATAATAAACTACTACTCTCTACTAAAAATTTAACAGGGTTCTTAATGCGTATGAAAGTTTAGTCGAGTTCTTCCTCTTTGTGCATTCTAGTGCACCTCTCTTTCCAAATGCTCCACATTGTGATAGTCAAGATTAATCATTGTAGAGTCGTACAGATATTCTTTCCTGAGAAGTGAGAATATTTTTTCAATATCCTAAAATGCAGACAAAAAACCATACGTGTTGAAAGAGATCCATCCTCCTCCCATTTGCACAACCTCATACAAAAAATTCTGAGAATACTCGCAAAGAGATGATATTATGCTATCATCCTCCTTACATAATACATGCATCTTCTCCCTACTTGTGTCTCTGGTGCTAACGTACACCTTTTTTGGAAAGCTTCCCCCACCTAATTCTCTAACAACGTGATGAAAATTTGTGTACTCCATGAGCCTAAATTCCCTGAGAAAATCAATCAGGAAAAATTTTCACTTTGATAGTTTTGCAAGTTAAAGAAAAGGAGCATTTTGGGCTAAGCCAGATCCATCATTGCTCTTCATTCTGTACTATGCACTTAGATATTACTGTCCACCAATACATTCTATAATGGATAATCCAAGGGTTGTTTCTGAGGTACTTGTGTCTCATCCATTCTAGCCCAAATTGAATTATCCTCAACTCCTCATTAGGGAGGCTCTACATCCTCTTTTACCATAAAGTCTTTATTAAACTGAAATTTGAACCTATTGAATAAGAAAATCTTATGACTTTGTAGAAATTCTAAGATGATAAGATGGGTAAATAAATCAATGATAAAATACCTAATATGAGGAAATTATAATAAAAACAAGACTTAAGGACTCAAGTATATGTTTTGTGTGTCATTTTCTCCTATTGTTTGTACAACCTCTTACACTATTTCAGCTGTTTTCATCATTGGTCCATTTTTTAATCCAATTAATAAAAAAAATGGGTAAACTCAAACATAGCATATTTTTGAATAAAAGTCTTAATGAGGCTTTTGACATTGTTCATCACTTCATCCAGCTGTAGTTCCACTTATCAAGTTGACATTCACATTGTTTACCTAATCATATTATTTTTAATATTCTTCAATCTTTATTCCATCTTATGACTTATGACTTATAAATAAAGATCATTTCGGTTAAACTAATATATGTGTTTGTAAATTTCTAAAGTTGATTTTAGGGTAATCTGGAATTATATCGATAATTTAAAAAAAATTAAATTGCTTCCACACTATATTTCAGAAGATAATTGGCACCTTTACAATGCGAATATAGAAACTGGGACGTCTGTCAGAGTCTTTTGCCTCTGCAAGAAGCTTTATGTGTACCATAACATCTTCTGCTCTGTCAGAAGTCATCATATCCATTGCATAACTTGCAAAATAAATATATAAAAGAATGTGTGAATATTATAATTGAATTACAAATAAGTCTAGAAAATTGAGTGTGCAATTGACTCGTGAACATATATTATGAACTTATGATTTAGAAAGGCCCGAGCTTTGAGCACACACAAAAAATCCATAAGATTATTAAGATATTAGATATTTATGCAATCTTGTACAGATAAGAGTTAACAAAAAAACTTGCAAAAAAAAGCACACTATAAACGAACTAACAAAAGAAGTGCAGAAAACTAATGCAAAAAAGTATTAAGAACTAGGAACAAGTGCGACCTGACTCGGTGCATCTGGATGCATCCACCTGATCCTCACTGTCCAAAAACCATTTAATGGTTCATGTGTATTGAATAAGGACAAAAATGAAAGTGCAAATCTCGAGAGAAAAATGGCATAGACACTCCAGATTCGATGGGCACACTCAGCCACACCCAATCTGGTCCTCTATGTAATTAATATATTGATATTTGATAAATGGAATTAAACGAAAAAGGAATCCAATAGTAACACAACCAGTCACGACCACAATTGGATATTTATTATTTAGATCAAAACAGTCTCTATCTCCCGGACCAAACAGCAAGGTTCCTCTCTACCTGAACAATCCATTGTTCCTAAACTCCAATCCAGAATGTCAAAATTGAAAAATGAAATATCACTAATAAGAATTACAGACAAATTCCAACAGTGGTAGACAAAAAAAGCTGCAAACTGCAATCACGATTCAAACCGTCTCCGATCCGTATCTCTGCACTCGAAAATCCGAACCTCGCGGATTACAAAAAAAATATCTTGACTAAAAACACCAACCTGAGTGGGAACCGATTGAAATGGGAGTCGAGTTCGATTCTGAAGTCTGGATGGCGCATAACATCCTCGTCCTTGATCTCCAGAAGTCTGGCGTAGATTTCATCTCGGATTCCAACCGAGGGCTGAGACGGCAATGAGTTTTCCCCCTCTCCCTCCTCTAAGATCGTCATACCCCGGGCTGACAACTGAAAATTTCAGACCGTCTCCTTGTACTTTCTTCCTTCTAGTGAAAAAGATGACCCTGCACTTTCTTTTTATTTTTCAATTTTAATCAGTTATAAATTATAATACCGCATTTAATTTTAATCTAGGTTTGAGTCACATTTTATTTACATTTGATCGATAATATATTATGTGGCTCTGGTATATCATCCGAATGTTGACAACTTTACATCTGTAAAGAGGTACCCTTCGTTATCAAAAAAAAATTAATCAACATTACTTAATATTTAATATGCAAACTGCTGAGGTAGTTTTTAAAAAGGTTATTAAAGACATCAGTCTTTTTTTTGATCTGAAGTGTTACAAGAAGAGTTGTTATCACCCTTTGGAGACATCTATAATGAAAATATATGAAATCAACTTCCTAAGGCAGCGTATCTAATTATTATATAACTAGACTACATGACTAATGAGATAGAGTCAATGAGCGTTTTGCTCATTTTTTTACTTCTGTTTTTATTTTTATACTTTATGTAATTTAGGGATTATCCTTATTTTTTTTAATAAAATTTAATTATTTTAAAAAAGAAAAAAAACAACTACAAACTGCAATCAACAATAAATATCTCTATTTCCAATGGTCTCATTATTAATATTTAATATTGGATGATCATGATCCAACATTTTTATAGTCATTGGGGATGTCATAGACGTGACGACATCTACTTTCTCTGTTTTGGGTTTTATTCCCTCGATGTTATTTTAAAACCTAAGTGGCCCTCTTGCTCCAAAGGTAGATTTTTTGCCTTACAATCGTAATCTTGTCCTCTTGATGATGTCAAAGGTCTCTGATACGCCCAACGACACAACCAGACCTCTGCCCAAGCGACAACGCCGAGTTCCACCAGCATACGATGTTTATCAGGTGGATAGTGGACTATGTAGGCAGTCGATCAATTGACAATTAATTAAGGCTAATTACACCACAGACCCTAGCTATTAGGAAAGAAGGTGACAACAGTTATTAAAGAAACTACTCTGATTAACTGAAGATATTATCTAGGAATTAGTGGGTTACATGAGTCAGTTATCATTCAGATCGTGGGATGAATGTAATGGTCGATCCCATGATTTAAACAAGAATCGACCCTATAAAACTCATGAAAATCATAAATTAAATACAAAAGAATTATTACTAACTACTGCCTTCTTCATTCCCCTGCTTCCGTCGACGTTACTCCGATTAACGTCGACTGACATGCTTTTCGGACGTGTCATTTGGTGTTTTCAATGAGATCCACAACTCCTCCGTCCTCCACAGGACACCAGCAATCAAGCTCGCCAGATCGATCAACGGTCACTGAGAACTTGCGCAACCGTCTAAACTCTGCAACAATTCCAATCGATATCGTCCCAGATCCACTTCCTTCCACGCTTCGGTCGTCAGGTCCGAAGCAGGAACCAAGGCAAGGTGTTAATGAGCTTGACCTGCCCCGATCTACCAAAACGAGACGGATACCAGGGACAAAACTGCCCACCTGCGATCCGCCCCGTCTCACCCCTACCTAAAATGAAGAAGAATTTTATTTCAATTCAATGTTTAACTAGAGATATGGATTGTAATTTTATTTTAAATAAATCTGATTTTGTGGTTAAGGACGAAAAGAAGGGGAAGATTATTCTGAGTGACAGTAGTGCTAAAGAATTATGCCATGTGAGGCCAGGATTTAAAGTTACTAGAACTGAATCTTAAAACTTATGAGGCTAGGATAGTTGAAAGAAAACAGTCATCTTGTTGAAACTGTGAGGTATTTTCTTTCTAAACAAAAAATTCCAAAAAGATTTGGGTAGAAGCAACCTGTTGGTACCACGGCGCCCACACACCATCACAACCCTTAACTACAATTTATACGATTAATAGGATTTCTTCTTCAAATACTGAATAACTTTCTCCATTTGAGAAGTTGTTTAGTAGGACTTCAGACTATGAGTTTCTAAGAGTTTTTGGGACTCTTTAATTGCTTCCCATTACTCCCTAAAACGAAAAGAGATAAATTCTCCCCTAAAAATGGAGACAATCAATGATTTTCCCTGAAAAATTACTCCCCATTCTTTTCCACAATTCTCGTCAGAAATGAGATAAAATTTCGAATTACGGTCAGATGTAATTGATTGTGGTATTCCGTGAAGTCGAATCACTACCTTGAAAAATAAACCCGCGATCTAAGTAGCATCGTTAGTTTTGCCTCGCGCCCTGTTGTCGTCGACCTGTTTTACATCGATCACTATGGAATAGAGTACCTTCCGTTATGGAGTCTATCTTGAATGGAGCTAGGCTAGTGGTACGAGTTATCATGAAATTATAGGCAAATTCAGTTTGTGGTAAAGCTAAATCCCATTATTTAGATTTTGAATTGATCAACAGTCTTAATAAGTTTCCAAGAGTGCGATTTGTAATCTTTGTTTTGAGAACGCCAGGATTACGATGAAGGCACTGTGAGAGATGTCCTATGACAGCCGAGAAGCGGGTCGGCGGTCAGAGGAAGTACATGAACGGACGTTAGGGCTATTTGGTGACCACAAGGGTTTTGTATATTCAAATAAAAATAAAACAGTTGCTTGATTACAAAGAAAAGAAAGCTATTTATTTCCTAGACTATGAGGCCAACAAGCATTGGGCCGAATTAGCACTAATGGCATAATTAATCTAAGTATGCATCAACACCCCCCCTCAAGCTATAGAGTGTATATATGTCATGCATTTCCAGTTTGGGAAGCAGTCTCCGCAGAGATTCCAGACTTGCAGGTTTAGTGAAAATATCTGCATATTGCATTTGAGAAGATACATATGATAAATCAAATAAACCTGCTAAAAAATGGTCACGAACTAAATGACAATCAATTTCAATATGTTTTGTACGTTCATGGAACACCGGATTAGATGCAATGTGAATTGCAACTTTATTATCTGATGAAGCACGAAATCTGCTACCAGTAGGCTCGCGGGGTTGCGAGGAGGGCTGGAGGCTTTGGAGTCCACGACGCGCGCTCTACGTCAATGTACCTGCAGAAGTGGAGGGGAGTCGGCGACTCAGGTGTGGGAGTCGGCGACTCGGGCTCCTTGGTTTGCTCTGGTTGGGGTCTGTCAAGTGGGAATGACCTGAGAGTGGAGGACCCCCAAGGACCCCCTTTTATAGGGTCCTGGGGGCATTTCCCCATTCATTAGCGTGGGGCCCACTCCATTATGGTGTCCAATTAAGGGTGTCATAATGACGTGGGCCCTCCCAAGTAATGGCTAGGAATCGGCGACTCAGGTATGGGAGTCGTCGATTCAGAGGTGGAGTCGCCGACTCCCTTGTGGTCAGGTCCTCGGTCTACCAGACCCGAGTGCCCTGTCTGGAGTCGGTGGTGCACCCCTGGAATCGATGACTTGGTAGTCCCAGTCGACGATTCCCAGGTGTTGCCTTGAGTACTTGATGTAGACACTTGCTCCGCACTGTGGAACTCTCCGGGGGTCCGGCATAAATTAAGCGACAGAACCCTAGTCCTTGTTGAAAGGCGTTGCTGGGAGTCACTGACGTAATCAAGCATGTCTCACCAGTACTCCCCCCCTGAAGAGAGCACAAGAAACATGCGTGTACCGCCAGTATCCCCCAAGCAAGGTGATCCGCATCAAGGCCAAAGCGACAAGATGGGATCGAGTCATTCCGTTCACAGCGACACAATGATTCCGCGTGATCCATGAACTATCAGATGGATTGATTCACTATCAGAATCTAGTTCTATGCCAACGGAACTACGTGTTTATAGTCCTACTCTGATCAGGAGCGACTTTTGCTGTGGATTCTGGCCGATGCGACAAAATGCGTGGATTCCTATCTTCTAACAGATGATAGTTCCTCACTACTAGCGTGATGCACTTGATTGCGAGTGTGAACTGTGGATCTGGTTGCCATCACTGTTATAGGATTGAGAGCGTGGGCTATGGTCATAACTGTTACTAGGCCGAGAGTGCGAGCTATGGCTTTCGTGGCGATAACTGTTACCAGACTGAGAGTATGAGTTATGACTTTGGTGGTCATAACTGCTGATGAGAAACTCCTCTCTGTATCGAGGAGGACTAGTCGAGGTTTCAGACTACGAGTGCCGATAGTGGTGCACCTCATGTGCCGATAGTGGTGCATTGGAGGTTGGTACAGTACGGGAACCAACCCTCCTACCAGAAGCTCCTACTTCAGTAGCAATAGAGGGAGCTTTCTTTTTATGATCCTTAGTAAAAGGAGTCATAAATGGAATGGTTGCTTCTATTGGGTTGAAGCAACAGACTACGAGTGGAAGTTCTTCCGAAGTGTCGGAAGTTATGGGTAGGTACCTGCCCCCCGGGTGTCACAAAACAGAAAATTTTTTGTATAATATTTCTTTGTAGTTTTGTGACCCCCTTGAGCAGTACTACCAGTCCCTAAAGTTTGAAATTAGCAAAAAATATCGTAAATTTTTTGCAACTTTTCTGTTTAGACATATTCTAGAAAAAAATCCTTGTACTGTTGGGAAATTTTGCTTTTTTGTACTCGTAGAGAAAACTTTTTTCACGTGATGTGTAGTCGTAGAATCCCAAAATATGATCTGGATATTCCGGAGGTGGACCGAGAGAATCACTGGAAGTAAAAAAAGGCGAAAAACCCCATACTCTTTTTTTTTTACCGAAACGACGAGGCGAATCCAGCCAAAGCGATGGATTTTTTGTTTCGGTCAAAGAGCTGGGCTATGAGTGGTCTTATTTAGCCAAAGCGATGAATGAAGACGATGACCGAATCGACAATTTAAGTGTGGGAATCGCCGACTCAGTGTGGGAATCGGCGATTCAGTTGGGAATCGTCGAATCAGTTGGGAATCGTCGATTCAAGTGGGAATCGACGATTCAGATGACACTACAAAAAAAGGACCTTGTATGACAGCCTTTAGATGGCGGATTTCCGCCATCAATAATCCAGTTGTTTAGATGGCGGATGTCCGCCATCTATTCTTTGAGTCCGTCGAGGAAAGGTTTTGGCTCGACGACGGTTCAAATTATTTTTCGATGGCGGTGTTTAGATGGCGGAAATCCTTATCTAAACTATCCCGCCCAAAATTTCGATTTCCCCCCAATATTTTGCCCGATTACCCGATTAAATTGACTTAACATGGCGGATGTCCGCCATGTTAAGTTTTCGGGGAGTCGGGCGAAAAAAGCCCGCCCAAATTTCGATTTGGCGGACTTTCACTTTAGTGCTGGCGGCACTTAAGTGTACTTACATGGCGGAAATCCGCCATGTAAGTTTTGGGGTTTAATAAAAACCCCAAATCCAGATAGAACCCGCACCTTGCTGAATCGTTGCTGCCGCCGCCGAATCGCTGCGTCTGTCGCCGTCGTCCGCTCCTGCCGGTTGCTTCTGCTCGCTCCGCCGGTCATCGCGCCATCGTTCCCTCCTCGGAACACCGGTGATCGTTCCTCCGTCGTTCACAGCAAATCGCCGCCGGTTTGATTTCTTTCCCGTTCCGGTAATAATTTTTTATGTTATGTTTATATTTGTTGGTTTTTTTATTTGATGTGAATGATGTTTATATTTGATGTTAATGGTGTTTTTCATCTCATGTTTTTCTATTTCTTCATCTCCTTATCGTTTTCATCTCCTTATTGTTAATGATGTTAATTGTGTTTATATTTGATGTTTTATATAGATTATGTTTATCTATATATCCGTTTTTTTATACATCTCCAATATAATGTTTATTTACTGTCATTATTTTCACCGGTGGTTTACATATTGTTTGTGTAGTCATTGGAATTTTCTAGAAATATTACTTATTTAATAATATAATATTACTTATATTTTTAATACTTATATTACCTGTAAATCCAAATCTTGATACCATTCTTAATTAGCTTTCTTATAGTGGGAAGTATGATGAATGGGGAATCATTTCAAACTTTTATCACATCACTGCAATGTTCATTTTTATTAATAGATAGAATATATATGTATATTAATTAAATTAAATTACCTACAATGAGTCCAATTATAAGCAATCGATCCGCTGACATTCGCATGAAGAGCTTTCTGAACATCGCGCCTGATAGTACAAGGTCCAACACACAGACCATAGTACTAAAAGACGTATCCCAAAGTATCTAATACGCAGAGGAGGGGAAAGTACTGGTGATACAGTATCCCGAACCCGGTCACAACCTACCAACAACTAGAAGTCCGGATAGCCTAAGATGAGTTAAGGTACCTATTCTAGGGTTGGGGAGGTCCCAAGTCGAATCCTAGGAAGATCGACTTTCCTGAGGATCGACTTCCCTGGGATCGACTTCTGAATAAAGTCGATCACCAGGAAAGTCGATTCCCAGAAAGTCGATCTCTGGAAAGTCGACCTTGGGCCCCGATCTGATCAGTTAGGCAGTTAGGCGGTTACTGTCCAAATGACCAGATTACCCCCATAAGAACCCCTATAAATAGGAGGCATCCCCCACTCATTAAAGGCAGGTCATTTGGAGCGAAAGGAATCCTAGCGAAGCAGAGCTCTGCGCACTTGAGTTCCGGTCCGGTTTCCCGCGGAGTTCCCCGCTTGGCGCTTGCTTGCGCGTCTTGGAGTACTGGTCGGGTTTCACCCCCATCAGTTGGCGCCGTCTGTGATTCAAAGATACTCACGACAAAAGCTCCTCGACTTTTTCGAAAAAAAGAATCGACTTTTTTCCAAGTCGCCAGCTAGGGAGTCTTGCGAGGAAATCAGCCAGCAAGGGATCGACTTTTCAGAAGATCGACGTTTTTCTTCCAAGGGAAAAAGTCGATTCCTCAAGGAGCTACGCTTTCAGGCTACGACTTCCAAGGAATCCTCCAAGTGCACAAGGGAACGACTTTTTTGAAGATCGACTTTCTCCAAGCAAAAAGTCGAACACTTTAAGGGAATTTCCCAAGAAAAAGAAAAGTCGAACACTCCAGGATGGTGGTAACACGAAGTACTTCCCAAGGAGGAGCGAATTCTCAGGAGACGCCAGAGCAACAGCCTGACAACTCAAAAACTAAAAGGCCAGTGGGTCGACCGCCCAAAGGCAACAAAAATAAAAGGACTCCTACAGGACCTGAGGCTGAACCCGAGGGTGAGCCCGAGCAAACTCCCCAAGTGTCAGCAGGAGGGGAGAATTTGAACATCACGGTACAGGCAATAGCTGAGGCCATCCGACTCCTTGCTGAAAAGGAGAAACCTTCGGAAGAACAACCTCAAAAGGAAAAACCTGCGAGCAGCAAGGAACCGAGGGCTGCAGCATCAGAAACCACTCACGGGTTCGTAAAGATGCCCATAGAGGAACTGGAGAAGATGAAAGAAACCATAGCGAAAATGAGCGAGAAAATAAAGAATATTGAAAAATCCAAAGCATCAATGTTCCATTCAAAAGCTCAAACCTCAAAACAGGCTAAGGCACAACAGGAGGTGTCAAGCCATAAGGCAGCACACTCCAGCGCGCCGCCACCCCGCAAACCAGAGGAGCAACCTAAACCTCCTCCTAAAAAACCCGTATATGAAGAAAGCACGGGAGACACAGAAGGAGGAGGCGAAGTCCCGAACTGACTAGTGGGTATGGATGCCCTGCATAAATCGCTGATGGTAAAACCAACACCTCTGAAGTTCAGGCTACCCAGGCTACAGATCTATGATGGGAAGATGGATCCAGTAGACCACATAAATATGTTTGTAGGGGCAATGCAGTGGGCCACAGCAAGGGATGACATCCTATGCAGAGCATTCCCAGGAACATTGAAAGGGCCTACGTACAGATGGTTCGTCGAACTGCAGCCAGGGAGCATAACAAGTTTTGAGGACTTGAAAAAGAAGTTCATTACCCAGCATTGTGGAAACACAAGGGTCAGAAAAGGCACAAAATCACTATTTGCAATCAAACAGAATGGAGATACGCTCCGGAGTTACACAACTAAATTCAAGGAAGCCATGCAGAAGATCTCCGATCTGAACATAACAATCGCAATTTGCGCATACTCAAAAGGGCTAGACATGAAAACACCATTAGCAATAAAGCTAAATGTTAGTAATGTAAAATGCATGGAAGATCTGCTGACAAAGGCCCAGAAATACATAAATTCTGAAGAGTATGAGAAAAAAAAAAAAAAAAAAAAGAAAAAGAAAAAGAAAAAGAAAGAGGTGTCATAAGCAACAAAAAAGCATATGAAGCACCAAAAAAGAAATTTCAGAAATTTGAAAAAGGAGAATCATCTTGGAGACCAAAACACGATGGAAAGGTCTACCAGACATCTGAGGAGTTTGGGAAATCAAGGTATCCAAAGTATAAAGACTTAGGATTCATGGTTTTCAGCACTCCAAAAGAGGAAATCTACAACAGAGAAAAAGGAAGAATAAGGTTTCCTCAACCAGAAGAGTTAAACCCTGCAACAAAAGAGGGCCGAACAAGGAGGAACATATATTGCAAGTTCTACAAGGACTACGGGCACAACACAGAAAACTGCAGGGAGCTAAGCACTTTCCTAAACACAAAAGTAAAGGAAGGAAAGCTGAAGCAGTATATAAATAAAATAGAGAGGGGGCGACAAGGCTGCAAGGACCCAAAGAACAAAGGTAAACGCCAACGCTCGAGAAGTCCTGACTCAGACACTGACCACAAGAGAAGAGTAATAAATTTAATCTTCGGGGGAGGATCGGTAGGAGAAAGCAGAAGTTACTCACGAAAGGTAATGCAGACTACCACGGTACCAAAATCTAAGAAAAGATCGTACCCAAGCGAGGAAATAAGCTTCTCTGAGGAAGATCTGGACAACGTGGTCAGCCCGCACGAAGATCCGCTGGTAATACAGGTGGACATCGGGGATGATTTAAGTCTGAGTAAAGTAATGATGGACAATGACAGCTCAGTAGACATACTGTATCTAGCTGCATTCGAAAAAATGGGCTACAAGGTGGATCAACTAACCCCGGCCAAGGAAGCCATTTATGGGTTCACAAACACAAAGACCCCAGTAGTAGGAGCCATCGATCTACAGATGTCCCTGGGAAAAAGAAACGGAAGAGTATCACGCACGACACACTTCATTGTGGTCAACATAGATTCTCCGTTCAATGGGATCTTGAGCAGACCAAGCATTCACGGTTTCAAGGCAATACCGTCATTTTACCACCAATACTTCAGATACCCAGGAAAAGATGGTAAAATGACAACAGTTTTCGGAGCACAGAAAGACTCCAGAAACTCGTACAGGAAGGCAACTAAAATGGCCAAACCAATAAACCTGTACATCCAGGAAAGAGAAGAGGAAGAAGACACAACCTCAACCAATCAAGTTGAGGAAGTCAAACTCTCGAAGGGAGTCTCCTCAAGGGGATAAGGAAAAGGGTACTTCTCCTCTGTCTCAGGAGGATAACCTAAAGGAGAGTCTTCTAAAATATGAAGGTTCTGACTACAGATTTCGGGAGGAAGTTGAGTAGAACTGTCTGTAGCCAGGGAGGGCGCCTCAACAACAGGAACATCCTCAGGAATAGGAGCCAAAATAATGGCAGTTGGCGGAGAAGTCCTAGTAATAGAAGGAGGAGTGCCCCCAACTTCTACATCCCGTTCAGGAGAAGAGGAGCTACAAGAGGAGGAACTCGAACTCCCAGAACTGGATGTAGAAAACCTTGAGCTAGAGGAACTTGAACTCGAGGAGGAAGAGTGGGAAGAACCTACAAACAAAAAACAAATAAAAAGTAAGTTACAAAAAAGAAAAAAAGCAACTTACTAGGTACAAACTTTCGCGTACGACGAGCAGAAAGAACTTTTCGCTTACTTCCAACAGGGGAGGAGGAAGACGGCTCAGTTCTAGGCTCGACCACGACAGTAGCAGTCTGAACTTGAGGGCTAACGATAATAGCCCGTTCCTCGTTAGGAGGAAGGTCTTGTTGGATATTCTTATCGGAAGACATGATCACAACCTGCACGAAAGGCATAAAAGTTAATATGATTGTGTTAGGGTTGCAAAAGTCGATTCCCAAGAAAGTCGATTCCCAAGAAAGTCGATCCAGACTTCAGGGAATCGCACCGATACAAGGGAAGTCGACTTCAGAAGTCGATCCCAGGGAAGTCAATCTTCAGAAGACAAAAGTCTCAGGAAGTCGATCCCAGCAGATCCGACCCAAGGGAGTCGACGACAAAAGTCGGACTCCAGGAAGTCGAACCAAGGGAATCACTTCGGGAAAGCAAAGGCTAAACCCATGGAAGTCGATCCCAGTAAAAATGGATCCAACTTTGGAAAGTCGATGACAGGGCGTCAAACTTCACAAAGTCGGACCACAGTTTAAAGGGGAACAACTTCGAAAAAGGTCCGACTTTCAGAAAAGTCGGACCTCAAGGAAGTCGAACCCAGTGCAACCTCAGAAGAGCCCGACGACGAAAGTCGGACCCCAGAAAGTTGCACCTCTAAGGCTAAAGTCGAAGCCTTACGCGCGCTGGAAGACGAGGCGGAGACGTTGAAAGTCGAAGCGGAGAAACTGGAAGTCGATGCGCAGAAAGTCGATCACTCGGAGCAAAGGAAGTATGTGGGAAACAAATGAATCCCCCTCCGCTATTTATAGGGGAAAGTCGAAGACGAACCGTCGTGGGTACTGTTCATCCGAGTTCACCCGTTGGGCCGAAAAGCCCACGGGCCCGGTAGGCCCAAGACGACCCAGTCCGCGAAAAACCCCAAAATCCGACCAAATGGCATCGACATTTCGGAACAAAGGCATCGACATTTATCAAGAAATTCGAAACCTTCCAAAAAGAAAAGGATAGGATCGACATTCCACAGAAAATTCAGATCGACATTCCCAGAAGGGGGATAGACGTCGACATTTATCAAGGAATTCGAAACCTTCCAAAAGAGAAGGACAGAATCGACATTCCACAGAAAATTCAGATCGACATTCCCAGAAGGGGGATAGGTGTCGACATTCATCAAGGAATTCGAAACCTTCAAAAGAAAAGGACAGGATCGACATTCCAGCACTATTCGGATCGACATTCCCAGAGGGGGGATAGACGTCGACATTTACCTTGGAATTTAAAACCTTCAAAAGAGAAGGACAGGATTGATATTCCTCAGAAAATCCAGATCGACATTCCCAAAAGGGGGATAGACGTCGACATTTACCTTGGAATTCGAAACCTTCAAAAGAGAAGGCCAGGATCGACATTCTACAATCATTCAGATCGACATCCTCAGAAAAAGATGGGATCGACTTTTGTACAACGTCAACATTTCCAGGGAGAAATGAGATCGGCTTTTTGAACAAACTTCGACATCTTCAGGAAAGGATAGAGTCAACAATCACACGACATCGACATCCTCAGAAAAAGATGAGATCGACTTTTGTACAACGTCGACATTTCCAGGGAGAAATGAGATCGACATTTTGAACAAACTTCGACATCTTCAGGAAAGGATAGAGTCAGCAATCGCACGACGTCGACATCCTCAGAAAAAGATGGGATCGACTTTTTTACAACGTCGACATTTCCAGGGAGAGATAAGATCGACTTTATGTATAAACTTCGACATCTTCAGAAAAGGATGGTACTGGCCAGAAGAAAGCATCGACTTAATGAAATCAAAATTCTAAAAAAAAGTCAATCATCTAGAACTACACCAACATACTTCAGAGTAAAGGTGTAAGTCAAGTAAAAGGTAAAGTATCTTTATTCAAAATTACAGAAAATGATGAATAAAAAATGTTACAGATTCCTAATTAAAATTGATACGGCGACGCAAACGGCGAGGAACCTGATCCAGCGGGGAAACACCGCGGCGGGGACGCCTCCGACGTCGACCACGAGGAGGAACAGCAGAAGAAGAGGCAGGCGGAAGATCGCCACCAGACCATTCTTCAAAGATTGATTCCCTAGCAGCAACAGCAACACTCTGCCGCTCAACAATAATTTGGCGCAGAGAAGGAAGATCCAAGGCCGACGACCGAGGATCCAAAATACTCAGAATTCGATCCAGCTCCTCAATCTCTCCCTGAATAAAATCAGTAAAGAGACTCACAAGAAGAGCCATGGATGAAGGAGAAGGAGGACCTAAGGGCTCTATTTATAGACCCAAGGACCGCGCAAAAGGACAAAAAAGGGTAAAACCGACTTTTCCACACAATGACTCGACTTTTGGGCCAAAGTGTCAGGAGTCGACTTTTTCACAAAGGAAGCAATATAAGGACCCAGGGAATCGACTTTTTGGCAAAAGTCGATGGGCACCACTGAGATCGACATTTTTACAAAAGTCGATCAGATTCAACAAGAGGATCGACATTTGTGCAAAAGTCGATCAAATTCAACAAGAGGATCGACTTTTTCTTCCCACACAGGAGGGATGTAGAAAAAAGAACCCTGACAAGTTGGAATTGCGAAAGTACGTCAAGATAGAAGGGAATCAACTTTTTCTTCCCACACAGGAGGGGTGTAGAAAAAAGAATCCTGACAAGTTAAAGTGGCGGAAGCACACCAAGGCAGGAGGGTGTAACACGAAATGCTCCTGAGGAATCGTAGAAATCCACACAGAAAAAACAACTCGAGCGGCGATACGGCAGCAAAATGAACCGAGCCATGCTAAGATATTTGAACTCCTACAATTACTGGACGCAGTAACAAAGTAGGACGCCAAATTAACTTTACCTACGGAAGAACGTGGGCAGAAAAAGTCTTAATGGTAACTGAGTCAGGATGCGTATCCCATCCAAGGAAAAGAGTGAACCTCACCTACGGAAGAACGTAGGTTAGACGAGGGACGTACTCAAGAGTGAACCTCACCTACGGAAGAACGTAGGTTAGACGAGGGATGAACTCAAAAGGTGAACCTCACCTACGGAAGAACGTAGGTAGACGGGGGACACATCGGCTAAACACACGCCCTTTCTACAAAAAACGTAGACAGGGGGGTAAGTGTTCAAGAGTGAACCTCACCTACGGAAGAACGTAGGTTAGACGGGGGACATACTTAGGAGTGAACCTCACCTACGGAAGAACGTAGGTTAGACGAGGGACGTACTCAAATATAATCCTCACCTACGGATGAACGTAGGTAGATGAGGGATCATGCTCAACCTCAGTCGCAGAAACGGCGAGCAAAAGGAGGGGGCAAGTATTCAAAAAATAATCCTCACCTACGGATGAACGTAGGTAGACGAGAGATCACGCTCAACCTCAGTCGCAGAAACGGCGAGCAAAAGGAGGGGGCAAGTATTCAAAAAATAATCCTCACCTACGGATGAACGTAGG
>LFYR01001622.1:526695-545193 GCA_001185155.1 Zostera marina | reverse complement strand
GTAGGTAGACGAGGGATCACGCTCAACCTCAGTCGCAGAAACGGCGAGCAAAAGGAGGGGGCAAGTATTCAAAAAATAATCCTCACCTACGGATGAACGTAGGTAGACGAGAGATCACGCTCAACCTCAGTCGCAGAAAGGCGAGCAAAAGGAGGGGGCAAGTATTCAAAAAATAATCCTCACATACGAATGAACGTAGGTAGATGAGGGATCACGCTCAACCTCAGCCGCAGAAGCAGCGAGCAAAAGGAGGGGGCAAGTATACAAAAATAAACCTCACCTATAGAAGAACATAGGTAGATGAGGAAGCACACTCAACCTCAACCGCAGAAACAACAGATTGAGGGAGGCAAGAGACCTCAAAAGAGAGAACTTCACTTATAAAAAATAGGTAGAAGAGACAACTCTCAAACCCAGCCACAGGGAAGGGGACTCGAACATTGCTCGGAGATAGCTCAGGCAAGGCGTCAAGGTGGACAAGCAGGGTTCCGCACGGAAATCGGGCTAGGCAGGTGCGCAAGGAGTATGCTTCGGCTAGAACAAACCGGACAATAGTTAGCAAAGGCGCGTGACAACCTCCGTGGAAGCATAGATACAACCTCGCAGGCGTAGAAGGGGGGGGAGAACTGGTGAGAGAGGATCTCGCATCCTGGGACATCAACAAAAACCCACACCCCAGCACGCAAAGAGGGGGGGAATACTGATAGTACAAAGTCCAACACACAGACCATAGTACTAAAAGACGTATCCCAAAGTATCTAATACGCAGAGGAGGGGAGAGTACTGGTGATACAGTATCCCGAACCCGGTCACAACCTACCAACAACTAGAAGTCCGGATAGCCTAAGATGAGTTAAGGTACCTATTCTAGGGTTGGGGAGGTCCCAAGTCGAATCCTAGGAAGATCGACTTTCCTGAGGATCGACTTCCCTGGGATCGACTTCTGAATAAAGTCGATCACCAGGAAAGTCGATTCCCTGAAAGTCGATCTCTGGAAAGTCGACCTTGGGCCCCGATCTGATCAGTTAGGCAGTTAGGCGGTTACTGTCCAAATGACCAGATTACCCCCATAAGAACCCCTATAAATAGGAAGCATCCCCCACTCATTAAAGGCAGGTCATTTGGAGCGAAAGGAATCCTAGCGAAGCAGAGCTCTGCGCACTTGAGTTCCGGTCCGGTTTCCCGCGGAGTTCCCCGCTTGGCGCTTGCTTGCGCGTCTTGGAGTACTGGTCGGGTTTCACCCCCATCAACGTCGATTGAAGTATATATCAGTATAATACTCAGCACAAGGATCATAACCTGAAGCTCTTTTGTTCCATATTTCCTGAAAAATTATATATAAAACATATAAATTAAAATGATTATCAAATGGTAGGTAGCTCATGACTGAAATACCAAACTTATAATTATAGCTTACATGATTATTCCTTGCAAGGGGGATGGGTTTGCTGGTGACAGTGCTGTTGAAGCATGTAGGAGTGTATAAGCTGTACACATCGATAAGATTGTATACTTCAAAATACTTGTTCAAAGCTATATCACAGGATGAAGTTCTGTTATATATAATTGCTGAAATTGCAGTTGTTGTTTATTTTCAGGCTAAGTCTACAAGCAACGACCCCAATCGTCCATCATCTAGTAATGTTCTTGTTGTTCCTGCTTCATCTGAGTTGAACCAAATTATTCCTTTATCGAGAAATTATTGGGAAGAAAATAATACTTTCAAATCGACACCTCGACCAAAGGGTAAGACTTTAGATATTTCTAATATTGTTCAACAAAAAAAATTGTATAACTCTTTTAAGTCTAATCAAAACATCAATTTCATAACATATGAATGTTGAATCAATATGTATTACTTTTTTGGTTAATCTAATTTGATTTATAGTAAATGTGTGTGATTGAATATATGTGATTAATTAAATGTGTGTGATTGAATGTGTGTGATTGAATGTATGTGATTGAATGTATATTCTTTTCAGGTATGAATTGAGATATGTAAGGCTCTAAATGAGCATCCATTTAAATTAAACTTTTTTTTTATTGTATAATATTTTAGCGACGATTAGTTGAGACAGGGAACATTAAAATTTAATAAAAGCGACGATGTAGCGATAATGTTTTTCAAATATTAGCGACGATTCAGCGATGATGATATTTTTTTGCGCTAAAAAAAAAATCCACGTGTGGGAATATGTCAGTGACGATGGAGCATCGTCGCTTTTTTTTAGTGAGGCGACCTACAACGAAGCTTTAGCGACGATCAAAAATCGTCGTTGAAACGCAGGAATCTTGTAGTGGAGGACAACTAAAGTAGTGAATGATACCCTTGAGAGATAGAAAGTTGTCCATCTCTCTAGAGAAAAATTCACCACCATTGTCAGATCTTTTGTTTCTAATGAACTGAATTGATTCATTATCATGGCATAAAAAGATTGAAAAATACTGAAGCATTTAGATTTGTGACTAAGCATGTATACCCAAGTTATCCTGGAGTAATTATCTACCAGAGTTAGGAAGAATCTCTTCCCATCAATGGTGGGAATGGGAAAACTTCCCCACACATCCATATGTATTAATTCAAAGCATTTTTCTGTCCTAGATGCAGCATGTGGAAAAGGTGATTTAGTATGTTTAGAGAAATGACATACATCACAATTTTTAAAACAGGAAATATCATCACAATAAGACAAATTTAGTTCAGAATCATTCAAAATATGTTTAAGTCTACTGAGAGAAGTATGCCCCAATCTGTTGTGCCAGATTGAGGTAGATACAACACCAATAAAATGAGAGTTCATGATAGTGTGAGACAAGCAGTACAACCCTTCCTTCAGTTCAGCTAGACCAAGAGTCTTCGTTAGAACTTTGTCGACAATCAAAGCATGGGTTTTAGTGAATTGCACAAAATATTGATCAATAATAGTTAGCTTGTTTACTAAGAACAAGTTCACTCTAAATGTGGGTATATGATATACCTCTTTTAATAATATATGGGAGGTGATCTGAATATCACCCTTGGTACCCACCTTTTGGGTGATGCCATCAGGTAAGTTTATAGAAATAGTTTCACATTTATGTAAATTTTTAAATAGAGACGCATTCCCACATATATGCTCAGAGGCACCTGAGTCAATTATCCAGAATGGATTATCATAAATTTTTTGAAATAATGAATAAGCAGTACCTTCCTGATCAGCCTTGGGTAGTGGCTCGGTGTTGTACTTGTCACTATACAGTGGGAATCCATATAGTCCAACAGGGTTAGATTCCTCCTTTTTCTTTTCATTTTTACCCCAAGTTGCCCAAGCCCTGGTTGGACCTCACACAGTTTGTAGAAGCTTTTACATGGGGAGTGACCTCAATGATAAGAGTAGAGACAGTGGTGGTCGATTGTAAACTCTTATGAAACTTGTGGTTCTCTGGATACCCATGTAAGACATAACACATGTCCTCTGTATGACCAAACGCAGAACAGTGATTGCAGTAGTATTTGGTGTTCACAGGTCGACCACTCTTGTAAAACAATGGTTTTGAGGGAGGAATTGGCCTCTTCTTGGAGCCAGCAGACTGTGATGGTATTGCATTATCCTTCCCAGCATGGGATGATGGAGAAGCATGAGTAGTTAGAGGGGCCTTTGATGTTGAGGCCCTAGCAGAATAAAAGGCATGTGCAGGTTGAGCCTGCTGGTTTGTGTACAAAAGAGCTTGCGATTCCTCATGTGTGACCATGAAGTACTCCTTGTTAAGTTTAGGTAGGTCATCAAGAGAGAGGATATGAGACCTCACTTGTCTAAATTGACCATTCAGTCCCATCAGGAACTTCCTGATCTTCAACTTATCCTCCCTATTGTTGATCCTGCCATTCACATTGCAGGTGCAGTTTCCATAATCACAGTGAAGAACTTCTCCATATGCATCGATCTCCCTCCAAAGGGTCTTCAGTTTTGTAAAGAAAGAGGAAACAATGTAATTGTTTTGAAAAGTCATCAGTGCATCATTTGTCAGCTGGTAAATGTGTGTCTCATTGGACTGTCTGAACTGGTCCCTTAAGTCACTCCAAATGATGCTAGCATCATCCGTGTACATGATTTGAGAAGCAATTTCTTTTGAGAGTACAGATGCCCAAATCCATTGCTTAATTATGCCATGGCATGTCAACCAAGCTTCATATTCCTCAGAGGTGTGATCAATTAGTTCCTTTAAGATTCCAAGTAGAAAGCCCAACTTCCTTCTTGTGATTAGGGACGTGGTCATCTCCCTATGCCATGGGTAGTAGTTTGTGTTACCAACCAGAATGTTGTTGATGGCTATAGGACCATAATCATTGTTTTTCAGGAAGTAATGGGAAGTGGGGTCATAAAGAGGGCCTCCTCTGGGTTTGCTGTCGGCCATTGTATAAAATAATCTGTAGAGTATATTAAAAAATATGGGAACAATAAGTCAACTGTTTGGTATGACCAAACATAATAAAATCAGTATTTTTATATCATGATCAAATGATATCCCACTCACATCAAGTGAGTAAAGACAATGAAAAATGCCAACAATGGCAGTCATGGTAATTGAATTTTTTTTCATAATAGCCTGTAAATAAAAGATGTCAGCAATGGTAATCATGGCAGTTAAAACAGGTTTTACAGTAATCTGTTCATCTACAGATGTGATGAAGAAATAATATGATATAATCATCCCTATAATTAAATGCACAGGATTGATCACATAGCATAGTCATTTTCATGATGAGGTAAATAGAGTCTATCATGCTTTGTATTAGATAGAGTCCAAAGAAACCATTTAATTCATAACATGTAATCAAGTAATCAGCCTTCATAAATAAAAAACAACATGACCCAATTATACATGACATTACATATAGAGCATAGTAGATGAGGCAAATTGTGTTTAATCTTGGCGTGAAAAGAGCAATGCTGCCTCCCATCACACAAAAGATTATAGGAAGAATATAATAGTTGAGACAGAGAAAAAACGGAATAGCAATAATTGAAAAATATAATAGTGGACAACATACATAATAGAAAATGTAGAAAAAATCTAAATAGCAATAGATCAATCGTTTGAATGCAGTGGAAGACATTACTAATGTGTTCATAAAAATCAAAGATGAAGCCAGAAATCAAATGTGTTAAAAACGCATATGATATAATAACAACATTCAAGATATGCAGTGAATCAACAAGTATAGATAACATGAAATGTAGTATTTTAGGGATAACCCAAATCGATGACAACACATTCATGATGTGCAATGAATCAACAAATATAGATAATAGAAAATGTAGGGTTTTGGAAATAACCAAAATCGATGGCAACGAATCCACATGATGGGTGCCGAATCTTGAGTTTCGTCGCAGACGAAGGCCTGAACAAACAAAGGGGCAAGCAAATAATGTCAGAAAAAATAACAATGCCTCTCCTCGCTCTAATACCATAGGAACGCCATGATTACGATAGAGGCGTTGTGAGAAATGCCCTATGACAACCGAGAAGCAGGTCGGCGGTCAAAGGAAGTACACGAACGGACGTTAGGGCTATTTGGTGACCACAAGGGTTTTGTATATTTAAATAAAAATAAAACAGTTGTTTGATTACAAAGAAAAGAAAGCTATTTATATCCTAAACTATGAGTCCAACAAGCATTGGGTCGAATTAACACTACTGGGCTAATTAATCTAAGTATGCATCAACACTAAGTAATGTTCAAGATGTTTGTCCCCATCCGTCTATGAATGATAAGTAGTGTTTTTTTTTGAGTTAAAACCATCTGATAATATATAGATTCCAAAACAAAAAAAGAGGTGTGATGACATACGCTCCGCCCCACACTCTCCGCATTGATTCAGCCAAGTGATTTTACGATCGTTTAGACCTTCAACAACCTTTGGGGATTAACTCGATATTTTCTAAAACGATCTATGTCTCGTCGTTCTCGCGTAGTGTGCCTTAGATAATGGGGGGTGAAAAAATCCTAGTGTGCTCCTGACATCTTTTCCTTTTCTTAGGAAAAACTCTGCCATCACTTTTCAGTCCACTACATGTAAGTGATTAATCATATCGTTTCTACCTTCAAAGAAAGTCCATCTCCTAAGAGATAGAGCTTCTTATGGATATAACCACTTTTTTAACTTCTATGTTTGTTGGTGAGTTAGAATTTTATTTTTAATTGAATTCCAACCCACTATTAGCCTAGATATTACAACTCTTTTTAATACAAGATTCTACTGAATTTAAATTATAAGACAATCGTACTGAATAATAAAACTAATATCAAGTTGTTGTCGGCTGGGCCCTTCTAGCTCATACTTCCATTAGTTTTTGCTTTTGACGCGTCCCTCTGGCCTTGTACATGTTCAGCATGAATGTCTTTGATATATCTTGCATTATCTTTCTCCCTATTTCTTGCGGACTTGTGCGCCTGTTTTCATACACTCTCTTATTCCTTTTGGTTCAGATCCTCCAGACTGTCGCTGCCGTGTATGCCCATGTTAGACCCCAACATGGCCTGTTCTTTGTTATGACGTGAGCCTCTTCCATTACCTGTTTTAAAAAGAATCTTGTGCATGTAATCAACCTGGTTTTGCATTTAATATATAAGACCATAAATCCATGAAAAATTTGTATCTGAAAAATATATGATCTTAAGATTCTCATAATCCTCCACATAAGATGCAATCGTTCTTCTCCCTTTCATTTTTTTTCACAAGTAGTGTTAAATTTCAAACAGTCTACATTTTTTTCCACAATTCTCTCTAGAAATACGATAAAAATTTCGAATCACTTCCTTAAAAAAACAAAGCCATCATCCAAGTAGCATCATTAATTTTGCCTCCCTGCAGAAAGATACCCTGTTACCGCTCGACCAGTTTTACATCAGTGGATAGAGTACCTTCCAATTAATTGAAGAAAATTAAATATCGCTATTTATGGAGTCTGACATTTCGAATAACCAGTGGAATGGAACCCACCACTACCACTGCCATTACTTCAACTAACTTTCAACAGATTTCTGACGTCTATGTTTTGTAACTCTATTTGTTTTATTTTGAATTTTAAAACCTCTGAAATTCTTCTTTTGTGCATGTAATTCAAGTGTATGTTTGTTTTCATTGAAAAAAATTGAAGTAAAAAAAAAAAGGAACAATTACATTACATCCCCCGGAGTTCTACGAAATTAATTTAATAATTGATTGATTTTTGTTTTTTTTGATCGTCTCTCCATAAATCGTTGCAACGATAACCTCCGCGCCCGGACCAAATTGTCTCCGTTATCGGCGATATCATGGAAATGTTGGATCCCAAACCCGGTGGTGGTGGTGATCGAAGAAGAAGGAGCTATCATCTCCGTCGACTGAGACGCGATCTCCGTCACCTCTACTTTCGCATGCGCCATCTCCGCCATCATCATCAATGTCATTGCCTGCATGTACAACACGTACGCATCGATCGATCGAGAATCGACGGATCGAACCAAAAAAAGAAAGAAAACACACCTTGTCTGCCGGAACCTGGAAGACCGAAACAGATCCGTTGTAGAAAATAGTCATCGGAGAAGTACAGCCACCAGCGCCTCCTGTGGAAGCCACTCCAGAAGAAATAGACGAAGAAGAAGCATCGTGCGGAGGAGGAGCAGTAGACGATGGATTCCCAAGGTGGAGTAGTTGTCCACCGTTGAACGCAGATGCAACACCTTCTCCTCCGACAACCGTCTTCCTCGGCGTCATTCTTTTCCCTAACAGACAACAACGTAAAGAAACGTCAGTCAGTCGTTGATCGATGACGGAAGAAAAAAAGGGGCGAAACATTCGAGATGGCGAGATCGATGTGACCTGAAGCGGGAAAGAAATCAAGCTCAACGGTTTCTTTGACGGATTTGGGTGGATCGGTCATTGCCGATCACTCTATCGGCCGAAATGGCACAGTGTTTGAAAACGAGAGGTGGGGGTATTTTTTGCGGGCGTTGAGAACAAGAGATGGTTTGAACAAACCCTAGAATTAGATACGAGCACGAGGAAAGAGTGAGCATATAAATAATATTATTTTAATCTCACCGCCACCGGGTTTTTCTAATCGATCAGTTCGATGTCCGTTCTCCTTCCCAAGATTGTAAAAGACCGGTTTTTTTCTTGACAGATGGAGATTTGCATGCATAAAATAAATGTGAGACCGTCAGATTTCAGACTGAGGATGTAAAAAAGAAGATTCCCATTTTCCATGTTTTTTTTTCCTACAAGAAACATTTTGTTTCTATACGACATAATTGAGAAAACGACATTTTATCTATTTTTCAATTGTGATTTCAGCTGGATTTGAAATAAATTCACACGATTAACAGATTTTGCTCTATGAAAGATGATGAAGCAAGGAATCTGCTATCAGTAGACTCGTGGGGTTGCGAGGAGGGCCGGAGGCTTTGGAGTCCACGACGCGCGCTCTACGTCAATGTACCTGCAGAAGTGGAGGGGAATCGGCGACTCCCTTGGGAGTAGGCGATTCGGGCTCCTTGGATTGCTCTGGTGTTGTGTGGTCAAGTGAGAATGACTTGGGAGTAGAGGATCCCCAAGGACCCCTTTTATAGGGTCTTGGGGGACGTTTCTCCATTCATTAGTGTGGGACCCACCTCATTATGGTGCCCTATTGAAGGGTGCCATAATGATGTGGGCCCTCCCAAGTAACGGTTGGGAATCGGCGACTCAGGCATGGGAGTCGCCGATTCAGAGGTGGAGTCGCCGACTCCCCATGAGCCAAGTTGGCAGTCTACCAGAACTGACCACGAGGCCTAGAGTCGGCGATTCACCCCTGGAGTCGGCGATTCACCCCTGGAGTCGGCGACTTGGTAGTCCCAGTCGGCGATTCCCAGGTGTTTCCTTGAGTACTTGACGTAGATACTTCCTTCGCATTTGTGGAACTCTCCGGGGGTCAGGCATAAAGCGACGGAACCCTAGTCCTTGTTGAAGGGCGTTGCTGGGAGTGACTGACGTGATCAGACATGTCTCACCAGAAGACTATGAATATCATAACGATAAAACAAGGAGACATACGGGTGTGTGATATACAAGGGATATCTAAATTCAGAAAATCAATACCATGTTGGGGTTTACATTGGAATACACTTGCAGTATATATATGTCATCTTTGGAAGGAGGGGAATCTACGACATAAGGAGGGGCTCTTTTGGCCGGTTAAGGTCATCGCAAGAGATTTCATACGAGATTTGGCTACTATCTATGACCACTGTCTATATAAAAAATCGCACAAGTTAAGTTTGAAAGACACAACTATCAGAAGATGGGAGGAAGTCTTACTATTGGTTACTGACCTGCAAGTCGAGGATTAACAAGTTTTACTTATTTCACACATCCATCGTACTTTTAGTTGTTTATTTAATTGATTTCTTATATTAGTTATTGATCGATAATTGTAATCTATTTATTTTATTTTAATCTAAATCGTCTTTAAAAAAATTGTTTCTCCAACATAAAACTAAAGCAACAGTTTACTTGACTAAATTTCTATCTGGTTTCCAACATGCTTTATTTACTTAGTTTAATTAACAATGGGTTACCAAAAAGATTAGCTTAAATGGTCACAAAAACTATTAACGTATTTTGATAGTTCAAAGTTTAGTCTTGTTGTGTATGTAATTTTTATTTAATTTTCACCACAACTAAAACAACAGTTTAACTAGATTTTTCTATCTGGTTTCCAACATGTCTTTTTTTTACTTAGTTTAATTATAATGGGTTACCCAAGAAGATTAGCTCAACTGGTCACAACAACTATGGAAGTTAATGAGAGTTCAGAGTTTTAGTTTTGTTTTGTTTTGTTATGTATGTAATTTTTATTTAATTTTCATTACAATTAAAACAATAGTTATATATATCTATCTAGTTCCCAACATTAATAAGTTATAAGTTTTCCAAACATGTCTTTTTTTACTTAGTTTAATTATAATGGGTTACCTACTTACCCAAGAAGATTACCTCATCTGATCACAACAACTATTAAAGTTAATAAGAATTCAGAGTTTTAGTCTTGTGTATAATTTTCACTACGACAAATTAAAACAACAATTACTTACTAGATATCTATCTGGTTTCCGATAGTAAGTTATGAGTTGTTCCAAACAAACAACATAAGGAGATTGACTCAACTGGTTGGTTCCAAACAAAGAACTTTATAAGTTATCATTAACTATTAAGATTACTGAGAGTCTAGGATTTTATTTTCGTTGTGTACGTAATTTTCATTAAATTCTCACTGTGTATGTAATTTTTATTTAATTTTCAATACGATATAACCGATGTTATATTATATGATTTTGATATGTCATTATCTGAAAGTAAGTTTTTTATATGTAAAAAGATACCCTCTTTATAAAAAATTTTTTGTCCCAAACATGTTTTTTTACTTAGTTTTATTGATAATGGACTTTTAGGATCATTCTTAATAATAATTAGGATATCTTGGATCAATACTCCTCAAACCCAATTCCCCTCCCCGAGTACAAGAGACCCAACTCGTCCCATGGACTAGTTAGGATTTTTTTCGAGAGTATATATGTAACTAAAATAAATATAGGATTAAAAATATAAATTTTACATATTTTTAATATAATTTCATTTAAATACATTCTCTTTCCTTTATTCTTTATTTTCAAAATCTCGTAAAATTATTTATGGATGTATTTTTATTTTGTTAAAGTATTTATCTAAATGAACAGGTTTTTTTATATTTATCGTATTTTTAAATACAACATGACAAATTTTTTGGAAAATTTTAATTAAAGTCCCCCCAAAAAAATTCACCATCGACGAAGAAACTTTCGTTACCCCCAAACAAATTCTTAGCCCCTCATAAAACGCAGAGTGTGTAGGCGTTGCTGGAGTTGTTGACGGAGGCAAGAGTTGCTACCGGAAGTCGCCTAAACGTGTTTGGAGAAAGGGGGGAAAATTAGGTTGTATTTTTTTAAACTGAAATAAACAGGTGGTTGAATATTGAACCGTGTTTCAATGTTAATTTTCGTATTGATTAATATTTCATTATCCAGAGTACTTATGCTAATTACAGTCTTAAGAAATATTAACCAACTAATTGATTCTCAACTAATTCTTTTACAACTAACTCTTTTCCTGGACCAACTATCTACTGGGCTGCTTCTTTATTCTCGGTCCATCAACATTTTATTTAAGTGACGAAGTTGCGGTTTAGTCCCTGAGATTTCTGTATCCATACAATCTTCAAACTCTAAACCTGCAAACACCCTGTAGATTTAGAAATTACATTTGAGTCCATTTACAGAGTTTAATTATAATTTCAGATTCAAGCATTTTGATTATTCTGAATGTTTTTCATCTAATTACTTCTTTACTCCCCCCTCAAGCTCTGGAGTATATGTTAAGTATTCCAAGCTTGGTAGAGGCTGAAGTAATTTCTTTCTCACCCAATGGTTTGGTAAACATATCCGCCAATTGGTATTTTGTTCCAATTTGCCTAAGGCTAATTGTCCCTTGAGTGATTAGATCTCTTATAAAGTGGCAATCAATTTTTACATGTTTTGTCCTTTCATGAAAGATAGGGTTATTAGCTAGATGAATTGTCGATTTATTATCACAATATAGTATTGTTTGTGTTTGGTTTTTTATTTTCATTTCCTTAAGTAATTGATGAAACCAGATGATTTCACAGGCTGTATGAGCTATTGCTCTATATTCTGCCTCGCATGAAGATCTAGAGATGACATTTTAATTTGTTTCTTGGATTTCCAAGAGACTATTGAATCCCCAATCATGAAACAAAACCCAGTTACTGACTTTCTGATGATTTAGCATGAAGCCCAATCAGAGTCACAAAAACCATTTATATTTTTATTTTCTTTATTTTTATATAACATCCCTTGACCTGGAGCACTTTTCAGGTATCTTAATACCCTGAATAATGCTTTTAAATGAACCTCTCTTGGCTCACTCATGAACTGGTTTAGCCAATGCACTGCAAATATGAGATCAGGCCTAGTGATGTTTAAGTATATGAGTTTCCCAACTATTTTTCTATAAAATGTGGGATCTTTAATGGCTTCAGAAGTATCATTTTTTAATCTATATTCCTTTCCATGGGTATCTTAGACTCTTTGGCTCCTGAGAGACCAGTTTCTTCAAGTACGCCTAAAGCATACTTCCTTTGTGATAAAAGAATACCCTAACTAAAGTATGACACTTCTGTGTCCAGAAAGTAATTTAGCTTTCCAAGATCTTTCAATTTGAATTTATTTTTTAATTGAATTTTTAGAATGCTTATTTCTAACTCATTACTACCTGTGATGATTATGTCATCTACATAGACCACTAGGTAGAGTATATTTCCATTTTTCTCTCTTATAAAAAGAGAATAATCTGATTTTGCTTGTATGAATCCAAAATCTTCTAGTGTGGTTTTGAGTTTTTCAAACCAGTTCCTAGAAGCTTGTTTAAGCCCATACAAGGATTTGTTGAGTTTACATACCCTCTTGTCTCCTTCTTGGAGCATTCCCTGAGGTGGTCTTAAGTGGACTTCCTCATGCAAGTCTCCATGAAGGAAGATATTGTTTACATCAATTTGGTAGAGGTTCCACCTTTTTTGTGCAGCAATTGTAATTAGTATTCTTACTGTTGTCATTTTTGCAATTGGTGCAAAAGTTTCATAAAAATCAAAATCTTCCTTCTAAGAGAAGCCCTTGGCTACTAGCCTGGCTTTGTACCTCTCTATTTCTGCATCTGGCTTGTATTTCATTTTATATATCCATTTTGAGCCAACTGACTTCCTTCCTTTTGGGAGTTCAGTTAAAATCCAAGTTTTATTTGAGATGAGTGCCTCCATCTCTTTTTTCATTGCTTTGACCCATTTTGGGTCACTTGAAGCTTCATTGTATGTATTTGGTTCATTGTGACTCGTAATTTGTTTTAGAAACTCTTTATGTTTCTTGTTTACCCTATGATATATAGGATACATAGTACTCATAGGATACTTGATTTTATTTGGATAATTTTCATCATTTTCCAAATAAAAATCTTTGTATTGACTTGGTTTTGTTATGACTCTCCCTATTCTTGTTTGTTTTTGTTTTGTGGGAAAATCTGATTTTTCTAATTTATTTTGAGTATCTTGATCTTAATCACAAGATCTCAATGTATTTTTATTTTGAGTATCATTTCCTGTTTTGTTTTTATATTTTTGTTTTATAAGACTATTCCTTGTTTTAACTTTTTCTAATGCATTTTGATTTGAAAATGCATTCCCTGTTTCAACACCTTTATTATTATTTTCTAATGCATTCCCTGTTTCAACACCTTTATTATTATTTTCTAATGCATTCCCTGTTTCAAATTGAGTGCTTTTTTCCAGAATTTAATACATTTTTCTCTAAAAATGCATTCCCTGTTTCAATTTGTATATTTTTTTCAGAGTTTTTATTCAAGGACACATTTCCTGTTTTATCTTGAATGTTTTCTCCGTGTTCTTTGTTTAGTTCTTGAAGTAAATCAATCTGATCATCCTGATCACAGCACTGCATTTGGGTATTTTCCTCAAATGTTGGTTGTCCTGGATTAAGAAATGATTTATTTTCTGTTTTGTTAATTTTTCTATAATCAGGCTGGATTTTTCCAGTTATATTCATATTGAGTTTTTAAAATGGTTTTATGATCAGCCTGGTTATCTCCAGTCATATCTAATCTATTCTCCAGCTTATTTTGATTTTTAACACTCTTTTGGTGTTTTTTAGTACTTTTTGAATTTTTGTGAATTATTCCAAATTCAGAATCATTGAATTTTTACATAAAAAGAACCTTGTGATGGAAAAACATCTATTATTCCATTTTGTTGTGTTTTTGGCTTTATTTCATGAAAAGGAAAAATATTTTCCTTGAAGACCACATCTCTACCAATATGGAATTTTTGGTCTTCTAGGCCAAGTATTAAATACCCTTTTATATTGGGAGGGTATCCCATGAATATTCCTTTGAATGTTCTTGGTGAGAACTTATGTTCTCTATTGTGTGTGATTGTATAACATAAACATTCAAAAGTTTTAATATATTATATTGGGTTTTTTTATTATGTAAGACTTCATAAGGAGTCTTGTTTTCTAGAACCTTGGATGAGATCCTATTTATTAAAAATGTAGCAGCCAATATACACTCTCCTCAGTATTTTAGGGGTATATTGGTTTGAATGTGTAATGCATGACCTAGCTATATTAAGCAAACATTTATGTTTTCTCTCAACTCTTGCATTTTGTTGAGGATTATATGGACAAGTGAGTTGGTGAATTATTCCATTATTTTCTAATAGAGTTCTGAATTTTTCAGATTTAAATTCTCTCCCATTGTCGCTTCTTATAGTTTTTATGTTTATGCAAAAAAAAATTCTTAACTTTTGTCATGAACTTTTTAATGCATTCATATGCCATGTATTTATTCTTAATTAAGTAGACCCATGTTGTTCTAATTAAATCCTCGACTATTATGAGAAAATACTCACATTCATCATGACTAGTTATTGAAAATTTACCCTAAGTATTTGTGTAATAGATCAAACAAACAATTATTTTTTGATACGCTTTTTGTATATCTAAGTTTGGTTTGTTTTGAAAGAGGGCAAATTTCACAATCTTTATCAAAAAACAATTTATTTGATGTATTTTTATTACAAAAACTAGTATCACGAGTTTTTACATCATTTTTCAAAAAACAATCTATTTCCTTGTTTTTGATTAGCACGCCAAGTTTTTGAGAGGATATATGCCCAAGCTTATTGTGCCAAGTTTTAGAATCCAGGGATGTATTTGCAAAATCAGAAGTGGGTTTTGAGCTGTATAAGTAGAGCCCATCTTGGCATTTACCCTTCCCAATAACTTTCCCTGATTTGCTTCCCAGAAATAGGCATTTTTCACTATCAAATAATATTTCTAGATCGCTATTTGAAGTTAATTTATTTATTGAAATTAAATTAACTTTAAATTGGGGAATGTAGAGTACATCTCTTAGTTTTATATTTTTAGAGAGAGTTATTGTTCCCATTGATTTTACACTACATATTTCACCACTAGGTATTGTGACAAAATGTTCTTGCTTCTCAGTTGGAAGCTCATCAAAGTATTGGAGATTCCCAGTCATATATGCTGGGAGGCTCCAGTGTTTATAATCCATTCTTTATTTAAATTTATCGCATTATAAGTATAATAATCATTTCTGAATTTTAAGCATTAAAAAAATATTTCATACCATTGGACTTATTTACCAAGTCTTTTAGCATGATAAGTTCTTCATTTGTCAAGGTTGGAGGAGTGGCAATTGTGGCATGATTTGCGCTTTCATACTTTGCCTTTTTATTTTTGTTTTCCTTCTTCCCATTGTCTTTTTTCTTTTCTGGAAAGCCTACTAGATGAAAACACTCCTTCCTAGTATGACCATAGAATTTGCAATTGTCGTAATATTTTGAAGTGTATAATTTCTTTCCACTTTTACTATATAACTTCTCTTCTTTTTCATTCACATTCTTAGTAAAAAACGCAGAAGATTCTGTTTCGGTATTGTTTTCCCTAAAATCTGTTTTCTGTTTTTCTTCTTAAGTAATCAGATAAAAAACTCTATTCATAATTGGCAACTCATCATATGATAGAATTTGACCTCTTAAGGCTTTGAAATCTTCATTCAGTCCCAAAAGGAACTGGTGAATTTTGTCCTTCTCCAATTTATCATTAAATTTTGGAACACATTTATCACAAAAATCACAATCGTCTAACTCTACTTTTTGATCCCATAAAACCTTAAATTTATCATGATACTCACTAACACTACTATTTCCTTGATGTAGATTATTTAACTCATACCCTATTTGGTTGTATTTTGGGGCATTTTTTTGCTTATACCTCTCTTGCAAGTTTGTCCAAGCTGCGTAGGCTGTTTCAGTGTGCATTAGAGTAGAGGCAATTTGCAGAGATGACCCATTCACTATCCAGGACAACACCAATCCATTCATAGTCTCCCATGCTTCGAAATCCTTATCATCATTGCTTTCTGGTTTCTTAACCTTTCCATTGATGAAAGCAATTTTCCTCCTAGACACAAGAGACAATCTCATGGCATTAGCCCAAGTATTATAATTGGACTCACCTATCAATTTATCCAAAACCATTTTGGCTCCAGGATGATTGCCGGAACTCAGAAAAAAATTGAATCTCTGTCATTCAGTGCTGAGGTGTGATGAGATTTTCTTGTTCTTTTGGAATGATGAGTGTGATGCTATCTGTGATGAGGGGATTTTTTTCTACGATGCCTTGGGGACAATGATTGACTCTGGCGTGGTGGAGACTGAAGAATTTTCTTTGCCACCGACGGAATTGTTCCTGTAGAGTCGACGGAGGTTGAGTCAGAATCTGCCCTGTTATCGTTGGAGGAGGTAGATTTGGAGAGGGCGGCTTTGAGTGCGGAAGCGTGGCTGATCTTTTCAGCCGATACCATCATAAAACGCGGAGTGTGTAGGCGCTGCTGGAGTTGTCGACGGAGGCAGGAGTTGCTGTCGGAAATCGTCGCCAGAAGTTGCCTAAACGTGTTTGGAGAAAGGGGAAAATTAGGTTGTATTTCTTTAAACTGAAATAAACCGATGGTTGAATATTGAACCGTGTTTCAATGTTAATTTTTCGTATTGATTAATATTTCATTATCCAGAGTACTTATGCTAATTACAGTCTTAAGAAATATTAACCAACTAATTGATTCTCAACTAATTCTTTTACAACTAACTCTTTTACTAGACCAACTATCTACTGGGCTGTTTCTTTATTCTCGATCCATCAACATTTTATTTAAGTGACGAAGTTGTGGTTTAGTCCCCGAGATTTCATCCAAATAAGTTAATTGCATCCAAATAAAATAATTTGACTCAAATTAACTAAATCTATTAATATAAATAAATTAATTAAATTATAATCAACCAAATCAATTAGACTCATCAATTAATAAAACCCAAAATAAAAATCCCTAAAATAAGTTTATCCCCATAATCCCATATCCTCATTTTCTCAATTTTTTTACTTTCATAAAGTCTAAATCTCATTTTTTTTACTTTCCCCAAACCCTCCTTTTACTTTCGACGGAAATCTTTCCCCAAACCCTCATTCTTCCCTTGCGTGCAGAAATTCTTGTATAACCGGAGACAGCGCCAACCGAAGTTCTTCCCTTGCGTGCAGAATCGCCCTCTGACATCTGATCAGAAGTTCTCGTTTTCCCTTGGTGGGAATCGCCCTCTGTACGGAAGTTCTTCTCTTGATCCCTTTAGGTTTGATCTGAAGGTGGGAATCGCTCATTCACTGCAGGTATTCAGATGGATACTCCACATCTCTGGGAAGAAGCAATTATATGGCATGGTCGGACGAGATTCTTGGTCCAGACGTGGCTTCCGCTGGTCTCCATGTCAGTGACTATATCTGCAGAGATGCCTCCTGGATTCTTGATCTGGAAGAGGGTATGGAGGCGTCGAGGTACACCAGTCATCCCTATTCTTCCTACCCCAAGGAGGTAAGTGTTAATGCGTGCGAGAATCATGGATTTGACTGGGGTTTAGGTTCTCGGACTCAGAGATAAAATACGTTTTCTCTCTTTCTCTTCCTTCTGTGATTTTGTTTTTTTTCTTCAGTGGCCTCCTATATCGGAAGTGGTTGGTACTCGGGAACTGCCTCCTGTGCTTAATGAAAGATACAATGCAGCTGGTGGTGAGGGGACTGCACTGTGTGGAATCTTTCCGGAGATACGCAGGGCGTGGGCTTCAGTTGACAACTCTCTCTTTCTCTGGCGATTTGATAAATGGTAAAACTGTGTATTCTATCTTTAATAGCATTTAGGTTTTGATTTTTTTTTTTAAATTTACTGATAAATTGAAGTGTACATAGATAAATGATTTTATTTGTATCATGCTCATCGTCTAGGTCCTTCTATGGCTCTATCTGTAGCGATATATAGCTACACGTTGATGTCTCAAAGTCCTAGAGTCCCAAGCAACAAGTGCATTGGTCTCAATAATTTTTGTTTTTTATAAGATTCGGGCATAAAAACGATGCCAAGACATAGACTTTGAGCCTTTGATTGGTTCTAAGTCATTTTGCAGTGTTTCATTGAATCATTGGTAGTCATTGAATTTCAAATAACACATAATTTTAAAAAATCACAACTGATAAGTGAAAACTCATATATTTTTTTCAAAAATCTATTTAAATTTACAATATCAATGAATTCTAATTCCACTTTAAAAAATTATGATATTTACCAATTCCAATTGTTTATGCAGAATTTAACTGTTTGATCACGCAATCTAAATTCATTCACCATTTTAGTTCAACTTTCATACAGTTTGAATTTTGAAACTTTGAATACATCCAATAAGTGATAATAATCAAGGTTTCCTATGTGTGTATGCGATTGGCATTTTCGTATACACACATATACT
>LFYR01001622.1:442089-526595 GCA_001185155.1 Zostera marina | reverse complement strand
TTTCAGACAATAAATAGCATGCAATTCATATGTATGGAAGTATGTCCCTGTAATACACTGGTCTTCTAACCTAATTAGTTCTGGCCTGGCATTGATTTTTTATTATTATAAATTAGATTAGATTCGAACTCATTAGATTATGGATTCATATGGTTTGCTGTCTATTTATTTACTTACCGTGTTATCAATATTTACTCATTTTCTACCAATCATTGTGGTGCTTTTTTTCAGGGATGGTCAGTGTCCTGAATACACACCTTTCAAGAGCAAGCGATTTGTGCAATTGGTTGAGATGAATACACCTGTGGTCAGTGTCATGTACACATATATTTAGTAAAATTTATGTCGTTGCCAAAATGAACCCAATCAGGTGGTATACGTGGTCGTGGTTAAACTAACGGCTAACTGGCGAGATGAATGATAGCTTTGGAATGAATCATTCACCAATTTCTATTCTTATATATTGTCGGTGTGGATTTTAATCGTGTTCGATTTATCTTTTTTCAAGTTTTTAATCGTATCTAATTAATTTTATTTAACCTTGAAAAAAATTTTTAATGTCATAATTAATTTAAAGTTCAAAGCATTGTAGAAGTAGATTTGAAATTTCTAGCATTTGGATTCGAACAAGTTTATGATTTTCTATGGTTGTGTTGTGTACTTGTGTCATTACCTCAGATGTTCAGTAATATTTTGTAAGCCTTTCTTTTATCAGGTAAACCGGGTTTAAATCTTGATTTAAATATATGAATTTTCAGACTTGATTTAAAGTTATCAGATTTTTTTTTTCCCCAGAAAGAAGAACCTTGATTTTAACACATTATAATTTTATTTTTTAAAGCTAACTTTCAAGGAGGATAGTTACAAGGCAATCTATAGCTAATTAACTCTCCTTTTACTTTCAGTTATTTTTATCTATCTTAATCAATTTATGTTAATCAAAATTTCATTGTTTTTCTCTCCTACCATTTGACATTTTCTTTCCTTTAACGCATGTTTTCTGGTACCATCATTCAAATTCCAAAAAAATAGCTCTCTTTTTCTTGTGAATGGAAACATACTTATCTGGGGACGGTCATCTATTGATCAACTCAATTTAAAAAAAAAAAAAAAAATTTAATGATGGAAAATTTAATTTTTTCGAAATAACCTTCTACCTTTAATCGAATTACACCTATAAAATTTGTAATATAAATTAATAAATTTTTTCAAAAGTTTTCAAAAAACTTCATGATTGACATTTGACGATTGAAAATCTTAAATCTTTTTGTCTATTAATTATATAAACCAATTAGGAAAAAATCAAATTCAAATAAATTTTTGTCTAGGTGTCAAATTGAAGGCGAATTTTATGAATATTTAATTTAACTATCAAAAAATAATTAAATAATATCCTAACCTAACCCTAATTTACTAAATACACAAAGAAATTAGTTCAATTGATCAAAAGATTAGATTTCATTGATAATAAATGATCTTAGGGTTAGGTTAGGATTATGGTTAGGATTAAGATTATGGTTAGGATTAGGATTAGGTTAAATGTTTGGGTTACCCGAATATTTAAAATTCAGATTCGGTCGGGATTAACCCCAACTTATACCCGTGTGCGGGCCTTACCATCGAATGACGCAATTGTGCTCTACCATACTGGTGATTTCAACCAGGTTGGTTACGCTGGGCGACACAAACATTCTTTTATATATGAATTCATGCCAGATTGGTAATTTCTTATTTTCTATAAAAGGCAATCATTTACCAACAAAAGACTTCTTGGAGCTTTTTGGATATCTACAAGAATCTCTCAAGTGCAACCAGAGACTTCTTGGAACTGATCACATACAGGTTTCTGTCCCTTTCCTTCTCTATCTATTTTTTTCATCAATCTAATCCAATTTAATGTGCATGCATGTATCACAGACAGCGGCCAGTTACCATGCTATTGCTATTGCAATCTCGTTAATAGAAGCATATTTTCTCAGCGTTCAACATGAACAAACAACTTTACAATTCTCTAAGCTAAGCTTGGTGCTGAAGATCTTCGCACACAGGATGTTGCTGCTTGGTTGGAGTACTTTGTGTCTAAAGCAGTGGAACAACAGGAAGCTGTTCGTAACGGGACTACATGCGGTATTTGAATCAAGCTATTTTTTTCAATTCTAATTTCATATCATTTATTAATTTTTTTTTTATTATTTAGTCGTCATCTCAAAATATTCCATCGTTTTCACATGAAAAGATTCAGACCTTTAACTCAAACGTCGAAAGCACTCCACAAATTCAGTAAGTAAAAATTTGTAATCTATTTGATTTTCATAGTTTATATACTTATAATATTTTTCTATTTTAGAATGACAGGATTTCCAAACGTTTCAATTGAAACATATTCGCAACAGAAAAACGAATATAAGGAAAAGGAGAAAGATAAGAATATGGAAAAAAGAATAAAAAATTAAAAGGTAGGTACTTTAAGTAACTTTTGAATAATAAACAAAAATTAAAGTTAAACTAATGATAAATGATTGTATTGTCGAATAATCGATAAATGGTTAGATATATTTTTAAATGAATGGTTTATATATATTTGGATGAATGGTTGAAAATATTTTTAGATGAATTGGTGAATATATTTTTGGATGAATGATTAAATATTTTTTTGAATGATTGATTTAACATATGTTTGGATAAATGTATATTATATATATTTTATTGTAACAGGCAATGGCGTATCCAGGATTCCCCGGGAGGGGGGCAAGATTCGCCGAAGGCGAAATTTTTTTTTTGTACTAATTAAAAAACCTATACAAATTTTGGCATGACCTATTTATATAATTGATTATAAAAACCTATAAAAAATCAATACATTCATTTCATAATTAATATTCAAATTAAAAATCATGTGAAAGCTACGGAACCAACTCCGTGGCCATTACCGATGATTTCAACTTTGTGGGTAAGAGTAGAAAAATGGCTTCACCACCAATCCAGGTCTCAATTCCGTACCATCCACATGCCACGATCGACCGGAGAAGATGGGGAAGGATATCCCGTACGATCGACCGGAGACCGGAGAAGTGGAGAAGAGAGTCCCGGAGTCCGGAGAAGAGAGTCCCGAAGTGGAGAAGAGAAGTACGTGGAGAAGATGGATTTGGGGGAAAACGGGGGAGAAGGGGTTTGAAGATTAATATATCGTGAAATTTATATATTAACTCTTAAAAAATATTAATATATTGTGAAAATTACACTTAACCCCCTATAAAAAATTTAATTACATATAGGTCCTCGAATATTTTCCAAATTTTAGGGGGGGGAGGGCAATTGCCCTCCCTTGCCCCCCTGGATACGCCCCTGGTAACAGGTTATATGAATAAGTTTTTGTAAGGTCCTAATGGACACCCATGTAAAACAGATTTTTTTTTTGCCTTAAAAATTTGTAGTTCGTCCAAAATTTTGTGACCAACTTAGTTGGTCTTAAAAATATAAAATACTAGCAAAAGCGACCAAGCAGGTGGCCGAACTATGTTGCGACCAACTTAGTTGGTCTTATAGGCATGGTCGCCTATAATTTCACGTTAAATTTTTATGACCAACCATGTTGGTCGCTCTTATGTTGGAGGAAATGTATGTGACCAACCAAGTTGGTCGCTTATAGTCACTAGCGACGGGGTTTCCGCCATGTAAGTACAGTTAAGTGCCGCCATGTAAGGTGGAAAAGTCCGCCCAATCGAAATTTGGGCGGGTTTTTTCCGCCCGACTCCCCGAATACTTAACATGGCGGACATCCGCCATGTTAAGTCAATTTAATCGGGTAATCGGGTTGAATATTGGGGGAGATTCGAAATTTTGGGCGGGATAGTTTAGATGACGGATTTCCGCCATCTAAACACCGCCATCGAAAAAATTTTGAACCGCCGTCGAGCCAAAACCTTTTCTCGGCGGACACAAAGAATAGATGGCGGATGTCCGTCATCTAAACAACTGGATTATTGATGGCGGACATCCGCCATTTAAAGACCGCCATACAAGGTCCTTTTTTTTGTAGTGAACGTTGCAACCAACTTTTTGGTCGCTTTTTTCTATAAGCGATTTTTATAAGCGACCAACTTATGCCTTTTTGCGACCAACTTGGTTGATCGCTTTTTATCTAATTACTTCTTTAGCCCCGCCTCTGATTTGAGCTGGCTCACTAATACCGGTCAGCCGACGATCGATTGCTATTATATCCCAGTCCTATTTTTATAATCCCTTTACCTTTAAGAAATATGTATAATAAGGGGACAACGAGATTAACTTAATTGATCACAGTAACTGTTAAAGTTTTTGAAGGTTCAAATCGTGTACGTAATTTTCGTTAAATTTCTATTACAATATAACCAATTATATATCATGTGACTCTGATATAGATTTTTCTTCCGAAAGTAGATTTTTCTTCTATATACAAAAGTAGATTCTTAATTATAGTAATGCTGGTGATAATAATTAAGAAGTATATTCAGGTTCGCTTTATTGATGCTTTATTTATAAGGAAGCATATCATTGCTTCAAATGTCGATCATATCGGTCAATCGATCAAGTGTGAAGAAACAAAAAGAAAAAAATTAAACTTTTCCGTCTAAAATAATCTGACCGGGATTGTCGGCCGAAGTAGAATTGTCGTGGAGGAAATATGTTTAATTAGGGTAAAGAATTTACAAAAATCAATTGTCTCGCAATAACTATTAAAGTTTCTGAAGATCTAAAAATCGAATCTCGTACATATTTTCGATAAAAGTTTTTACAAATCAAACATGATTTTCATCAGAATTATTGATCACAAATTGAATAAATTCACATCATAATAATACAATAGATATAGATAAATAATTAAATACATATATTCACACAAACACAGACATAAATGATTGGTTATGCTTAAGCAGCTTTAAATACATCTATCCATCACCATGGAAGAGATGAGGAACACAAATAATCATATCAGTTTCTCAAGAACAACAGCAGCATAACTTCTCGTACAACCAGATGCAGCAACAAGCGGTTAAACTGCGATAAAATCGATCAGCAACCCAGCAACCGCCAAATAAAATTAACCGTACGTAATATATATTAATCCGATAATATTTTGCGAAAAAGGGAGGAGGATATATATATTACCATCCTTTAATGAAAGAAGGGCAGCAGGAGCAAGAGCCCTCGTCTTCCGGTTCACTTGGGTGCGGCGGCGGTGGTGTGTGGTGAGGTAGTAGAGGAGCATGGTGGGGGAGAGGCTTATCTGGAAGCGATTAAGAGAATTATATATTCAGAAAATAAATTAAAGCAAGCTTAATTTTCTGTTGAAATCTATATGACTATACCTTCATGGTGATGATGGGGGGGTGGAGGCATGTGAGACATCTTCTAACTAGCTAGCTCCGATCCGCTGGCTGCCTGAGAATTGAAGTGAGAACTACCTTTGCTGGTATCTAAAAAAAGGAACAGAATTAAGATAACGATGAGTACTGATTTCATCTATATATATATAAATCCTGTAGATAACTTCCAAATCCAATATCTAGATTGTGTGTTCCTTCATGACTCCTTGGCTATCGGGTTGGTTCGATGTCACTATCTATCCAGCGTGTCTCTTTTTTTTATCTTCAATTCGTTTTTTTGTGTGTTTTGTGTTTTGACATTCAATCGTATATTTTCCTTCATGTTTTCTTTCACTTTGATATATACCATGTAAATCAAATTAAAAAGAGTCCCAAATTTACATGTAATAAGTTAATAATCACTCTTATTCTCTGATACCATGTTCATTCTTAGAGAGTAGAGACCTACCCTTCCCACAGGGAAGTGGTGGTGGTAGTTGGCAATTTCCTTCACAATTCACATGCATGCATGTTAAGAGTCAATATTTAATGGAGATTTTGGATTTTCTCATGATTAATGTTCTCTAAACTTTCTTATTTTAATTATTGGTCACAATGATTCAAGGTTTTGTAATTCAAATCTATTTACTATAATTTTTATTTGTTTATGTATCACTTAATTTATCAAAAAAAGATTATTAATTGAACTTTATAATTAACTATATATGGTTATATATAAAGGTGTAAATAGGTCAGGTCTGGGTATATTATGTTGGCTTAAAATCAAGCTGTATCAAATATCGAACATGTCACACTCAAATTTTCCTCACCTCACAGCTGGCACAATAGACCCGTTGGGACATCAATACAAATACATCATCCCAACCAACAACACCTACACAGAAAACACAATACAAAGTCATATTGAACTATCGTTACATGACAGAACACCACGACCACAAGCTTCTAACATCGGAGCATCTCACACCTCATCATGATCCATCGCCTTCCGTCGATCGATCAACGCGCATCCCCGAAAACATCGATGAACCAGACACCGGTGGTCCAACTACCGTCACCGATGCTACGCCGGACTCCCGCTGTAATGACGGACACACACGTCAACATGTGTGCCCGGCGTTACCCTCGTACACTTATTGCTATTACGCATTTACTATCATTTACTTATTGCCATTACGCATTAATGTCATGCTTCTTTACTTACATTACGCACGCATGTACTTGATAACCTTTCTACTTAATATTAGTCGTCTACCTCCTAATCTAATTAGTTCAACCAAATACGTTCGCTTGCCCATTCTCACAAGCTGAGTATATTATGTTGCCTCCCATAGGTTACATATAAATGACCAAACTTGCATGATGGCGTGGACCCGATAAAGTGGCTAGGACGGGAGTTTGTTCGTCGAAGTTGAATTTTTTAGGGTCATAATAGCTAAAGTTTGGATTTTTTGTCCATTGAAGATTTTTTAATAAATCGATTTATATGTCTTACATTAATTATTTTCCCCTTTGGGGATATAGGAGAGACGACCGTAACAACCGTTTTTTATGACCAGTCGTTAGAGAACCTAAACTGAAGAAATCTCACAAAGGGACCTGAGATTAAAAAGAAAAATCTTTCGAAGGAGCCTGAGATTGAGAAGAAAAATCTCTCGAAAGAACCTGAGATAGAGAAGAAAAATCTCGCGATGGAGCTTGAGATTGAGAAAGATTTCTTAAATTCTTTGTTAAGTATTTCCTTTTAAAAACATCAATTTAAAGAAATCACATAATAGAATTTAACCGATTTATTAATAACCGACGGAAAGACTACTTCCATCGGGTTACAACTCGGGTCTGGATCCATGGAGGAGGCCTCTAGTTCATTGTCAATCTCGAGAGTGAGAGACCGTTGTTCTCCTCTAAGGATTTCCACTGGTAGTTCCTATTTGTTGCGGCATGGCGTTAAATATTGTGGCGAGAAATATTATAAGTTGGGCCATGGTGACCAGATAATGATCGGATCTGGTTTCAGACCTAGACCTCTGAGTCCAAAGTGCTTAATGAAACTAAAATTAACCCCATCCCTGGTCCATTTACACTCCTAATTATATGTATTTTTGCCATTAGTGTGTAAATTGCAATAACCCCCAAACTTTTTTGGTATTTAATATATTTGTCATTATTGTCACATTTATAACTAAATCCAAAGTTTGACATAATCCTTCATACATCACCAAATGAAGATTACTGAAAATATGGTTTGATAGTGAGAGAAGAGAGACGAGACATATGGTTTGATAGTGATGGTGTGTGGGCTCGCGCTCGGAGGCTCACACAGTCACACACACAAGCCTCTAGTATTCTTCTTAATAAATCTCAACCCTCTCCCTTGTTGAAACATGGAAGGTATGTATAGAAAACCTTTATGGGCCTCCTGAACCTTGTGGTAGTACTAATAATTTGAAAGCTGAAATCGAGAAGGTTAAGAAGAAAAAAAAATTAACCTCGTATTTTAATCCCCCTTCCTAACAACCATAAGCATAACAGTGATGTTAAATTATTAAACTACCAAAGAGTAAATTTCTTTTTAACTCAAGGTAAATTGAATTAAAATCAGTTGAGGTCATTTATATTTAATAAACATGAAACAATATTTCAGCCATTTAACACAGAGCAATCAAATTAAACTAATTAACAATCATCAGCTGTATATATATATTGAATGTGTATTGAGTTGAGGATTCTAGGAGAAAACTAGAATGCTTATGCTAATTATGGAATGAATACAATACTGATGTTGAGTGCAGAAGTGACGAGTGAAGATTGATGAAGATGCTAATAGATTCAGTAGAACAGATGTTGAGACAAGAAGTCCACAGATGATTTAAAGCTGCAGGTATGATATTGAATAAGAACAATATGATGAACCCAAATGAAGAGGAGATGGATGATCGATAGAGATGTGAGATGATGGAAGAGGAAGGGAATGAGTTTGAAAATATGATTATCAAAAGGTAAGTGAATGGATTAATGACTGTGTTTAATTAATGATATGAATGGTCAGAGGTGTAAATATAATATGTAAAAGGAGGGAAAGACCTGGTTGTAATTTCGATATACTTTTATATCAGCATCCTCATATCAAAGACATCAACATCCTCATTGGCAGTTACATGATTTGCCCTGTTAAAAGATGCTTTCAACCACGCAGCAACAACAGAGGGCAGCAAGACTGTGTACAAATTAAATGCCCAAATCAAGTTCAAACCAAACCAAACATTTAACAACACTTAATAAATTTTAGCAATTCACTTTAAGTCATAAGAATTACAAGTTAAAGTAGCTATTCATACCATCCTCTTAGAAACGAGATGTCCGCATGGTGGTGGTGATGCGGTGGTGGATGGTGGCCCTCGACAAAGTAAGCTTGGTATCCTATTACAGGTGGGGGTGGGGGTGGAGGTAGAGGTCTGTGAACTACCACCACTGGAGGTGGGTGAGGAAGATGGTGGTGATGATGTGGTGGTGGTGGTGGAGTATGATGATGGTGACCCCCTGATATATACACACACAAAAAACAAATCAAATCAAAAACATCCAATTAGAACATGCTATTGGAAAACATCAGACAGAAAATTAAGATATGTGCAAGGTTTACCTGGATGAGAGTGGTGCTGGTGATCATGGTGGCCCATCAACCCTCTTCAAGTTTCTGATACTTCTTGATGGTGCTTCAGATTCACTGGAGGGAGACAAAGAGATGGATGGATGGATGAGTAATTGTTATGGTGGTAAGGAGAAAATAGGAGTATTGTGTATTGGTGTTAGGTAGAGAATTTATCAATTAAAATTTCATAAAGACAGTTTTAACCCTGATCTCTAATTCTCTAGTTTTTTTTGTCTCAGACCATGACAAAATACAAATACCCTGTTAATCCTATACAAATGCCCACATGATCAATCACTTCATTGGCCTGCAATCTAATCTTCATGCTTATGTTTTAGAGTGATTTTATGTAAGTTTGTAAATTGTATATTGAAATTCGTATTCAAATTTCGAATACCAAAATCCGTAAATTATAAATATATAATAATATTATTAGTAATTAATAATTGTAAGGATTAGGGTTAGCCTTTTTAGGTTGATTAATTCACTATTTTTTTTTTTTTGAAAACCACTATTAATTAACTTTATTAAGGATAATTTTATACTTTTAAAATTTTATTTTAGAATTTATTTTTTTATAAAAAGTTACCAGAATTCAGATTCGGATTTTCATATCCAGATATTATTGGAACATATTCGAATGTGCCTGATTTTATGACAATAAAAATTTCAAGTGTGAGTTCGAATTAAGATATTTTGATTTTTTTTTTTAATTTATTTATAAAGAAGTGATGGGGACAAACTATAAACTTGGTTACGAAGAACGGAAGAACACGTTAAAAAAAAAGAAGTTTACTTACCTCGTAAGAAAACACGTACGTCTGCCTTCTTCACAAAGTTGCGTTTTTGGCCGCTTGGCAGATTCCTTCATTTGTATATAATAAATACCCATCACCATTTGATCTGATCTATCTGAATTCTGAAACACCACCAGTGACTCGGTGAGCATAAAATCCACAAAGAATGGCGGGTGTACCAATACCAACAAAGCCAGAGAAGGAGCAGAAATTTATCGACGGGGAAGAGGTCTGGGGAACCCAGTACATGGGTCCTCCGGCAGCTCCGTCGGCACACCCTAACAACCAGCAAGCGGCGATATGGGGAACGTATCACAATCAGCAACAACCACACCAACCATATGTTCTTCAATACCAACCGGTGGGAAGAGCGAGTAGCAGTCCCATGGGGTCTATTCTAGACGTCTTCAATGAATGGACTGGGAAAGCTGAGATTCTTGCCAATAACGTCTGGCAAAATTGTAAGTTTTTAACGATTCTACATTTCTACCCTCTCTGTTAACTGTTTAGTAATTGCGCCGATCGATGTAGTGAAAGCTGGAAGCTCAGTAACCGGAGCAGCATGGGGGAAACTCAGCCTGGGAGCCAAAGCAGTGACAGAAGGAGGGTTTGAGTCTCTTTACAAACAGACCTTCTCTGTTACTAATCCAAACGAGAAACTAAAGCGATGTTTCGCATGTTACCTCTCCACTTCAGCCGGTCCGGTTGCTGGGACACTCTACTTATCCAATCTCAACATCGCATTTTGTAGCGACCGCCCGCTCTCTTTCGCTGCTCCATCTGGCCAGCAAGCATGGAGTTACTACAAGGTAAGCACTAACTAAGCAAGCAAGCAACACAAAATTTCATTGCCAAACTTCACGATTTCTTACTTGTTGTCTGTCATAGGTTGTTCTTCCAATGACTAAGGTCGTCAATGTGAATCCGGTGACCGTGAAGGAGAACCCACCGGAGAAGTACATACAGATCGGGACAATAGACGGACATGATTTCTGGTTCATGGGATTTGTCAGCTATGAGAAGGCTTCTACACATCTGTTGGACTCTGTTTCCAACTTTGCAGCATCAAACTCCTCCGAACATCCTGTGTCTGAAATTAGAATTACTTAAGAAAAAGATCACGAAATAATCTATCCAAATCCAAAAAGTCTTCTAATAATATTACATTTTGTTTAGTGTGCCTTCTGCTCATTGTTGTACCGTACATAGTCTGTAGTCTATATATACTTGGTAACTTGAATAAAAATCAAAATACATGTTGTGAAATTTTCCTAACATTATGATTTGAAAGTTGAGTAAATTCGCATCTAATAAAATGGATCCAGATTCCAAAGAGAGAGAGCTAGCGTCTTTTTTTGCTTGATTTAGATGGACTTGCAATCAAGTACGCAAAGATGGCAACTGATGAGACCACAGAAATCAATGATCCATAACTAGCAACGAGCCTCTGCAAGCAAATTTATTGAGTTTATAATTAGGTATTCAATGATAAATCACTAAAATCAGTATTATGATGAACTAGCTAAGAAAATAATATTTTACCTTTGCCTGTGGTTGTTTTGAAGAGTCCAAAGCAAGACCAACCAAGAAAATCATCAAGTGATTAGAATCAGTTGGAGAATTCAAAACAGAGTGTCAAAATTTGACTACTTATTAAAATTTCCAACTTGGGAGTATGTTTTACTTTACTATCAGGGTTATATTAAACCACATGTAAATATGTAATGGCTTATTCTTCAAGGAGATGAATCGGCTCTTTCGAGGCTTAGGATCAATTTAAAAACCCTTTAACCAGTAACTTGTTAACTGGTATGCGTAATTTTTTTAATTTTAAAAGTATACCCAGTATTACATACATATTAATACTATTATTACTTTTATATTACATACTGATACTATTATACTCTACAACAGAAGCTAAATAGCTAATCACCAGTAATCTAATAAATAATTAATAGAAACTTCCTATCTTAATTTTACTGAAATTATTCAGTTTCTATTAACATTTCTAACTTGAGACTGTTTTACAATCACTATCAAAGTATCAAGGCTATTAACCACAAGTAATAGCTTAGTTTTCAAGGAGATGAAGTGGTGCAAGATATGGCTGGATCCATCCTAAACCCAAGTAGCTTCTGGATCTTCTTAAAATCATGTATAAACCTTGAGCATCAATCTAACCATATTGGGCAATTGCTTAAATAAGTGGTAGGCAGAGATCAATCGTGATTTAAGTACAAGATTGTAGTTTTGCAAATTTCAAATGGAGATTTTAAAAGGGCAATTAAAAAGATGAATAGTCAAATAAATCATAAATGTACTCACAATGTCCAGTTTCTTCACTTGAGGCTTGTCTGCTAAAATATCTAAAGGCAATAAAGTCGTCGAATAAGCCTCCTGAAACATGAAAGTAATTAAGTAAATGCATTCATTTTTCTTATAAAATAGAATGAAACCCCGAAAAGAAAACCATTTGAGGGAATCTCCTATGATACGAATTATGATTACAGATGAATCTGCAAGGGAAACAATTTTGGTCAACCTGAAGAGAAGCCTTGGTAGGAATACGGAATTTGATTACAGCAGGCTTTGCATGGAACAGACCTTTAACTTTTGACTCCAATACAAAAGAGTGAGTAACAATAGAACCACTGAGAGTTTAAAAAAAACAATTTGAAAAACGAAAAGGAAATAAAAAAGGAGTTTAAGCTGAAATCAAAATATCGAAATGCTGCTAGTCTGCTACACTCACGATTCAAGTTTTTCCCAGGTCTTGGATGGGGTGCCAGATATAAGATCAAATGTATCCTGAGGCCATGTATTATCATCTAGGCTCAAATCGTATCCAGTCCTGAAAGAGGGATTTAGTCCAATTTTATCACATTTATGCCTCCAACTACTGATGCTTTTAGATCAAAGCCGGAAACTACTAGATTGTCTAATTCGTAAATCACAAATAATTTAACTCGAGTTGTGATCGAAAAGAATTAAAGGGATCGTAATGAAAACAAACCAGATCGGATCTATCATCCGCCATGCATCGGAATCGGAATCGGACACAAGCAAAGTAAAACTAAACGAAAAAAAATAAAAGAATCGAAGAAGAAGAAGAAACACATACGAGGATCCTTTATTGTAGATATCAATTGAAACGGAGATCTGTTCGGAGCCAGATTTGAGGCGGGAGAGGGAGACCTTCTTGTGAGCGACCATAAATGGCGAGTCTACCGAGGTGGCGATGGAGGATGCGAAAAGGATGATAATGGAGAAGATGGAGAGAAGAATGTGAGGGGCGTAGATGCTCGTCGCCATTGGAAGGTTTCTCAGGATTCTAGGGTTTCGACTAACTACAGACTGGAATTGATCTGCAGAGTGCTATGGAACAAGAGAGGAGGAAATGAAATCAAATTGACAGCGTCTTGACTTTTGATGTTTAGTAATTTACCCATGTAACAAAAGATATTTACATTACAAGATTTTTATCTTTTTGTGAGATTTTTATCTCTTTGGGGATGTTCAGAAAAAAATTTAAAAACAAGTGTTCATTAAAAGCTTACTATATTACAATCCATTTTCATTTTTAATGGTTTTTACTGTTTTACATTATCTACAATTGTTAATTTGTTATTGATGGTGTGTGGGCTCATAGACGGATGCTCACACACATAACTTTTTGAACTTCTCATATAAATTGTCAACCTCCCTTGTTCGACCAGAGATACTTATAAAGTTTCCCACAGACTTATTAGCCTCCTGGGCTTTCTCGGGCCCAGTCCTTTCGTGCGGTTGGGCCCGGAAGGGAATGGCCGGTCCGTGGTACCAACAATTACATATGTTTTTTTTACACTGAGAGATTTACTCAAGTGGTCATACTAACTATTAATGTTTTTCATGGTTCAAAATTCGAGTCTCGTTGTGTATATTTTCACTACAATTTGTCTGATAAATAAAATATTACATATGTTTTTGTTAAAGAAAAAGAGGGTTTTTTTCAAAGAACCTGAGAGGACATATTACTGAGTATATTTTCATTACGATTTACCTGATGATATAATATGTGACTCTGGTATATTACTTAAATGTAAACATTTCTATATCATTTTTATATCTTATAGAGATACTTTGGTTAGCCCTGTTAATCGAACGAATTCGAACCGGATACCCCTGTATCCGAATTCGAATTCGATTAGTATCCGGATAATCCGAATTCGTCCGATTAGTATTCGAATTTCAAAATCCGTATCCGAATTCGATTAAAAATATCCGAATTCGGATATCCGAATTCGATTCGAATAACATTTATAAAAAACCCCAAAAATAATATTTTATTTTTTTTTGTTAAAAAAACCCTGTAATATTTAAAAAATACCATATATATATCTTAGAAGACAAATCGCCATCCTTTTGCATGCCATTATAGCCACCGCTTGCATGGTTTGTGCAGTTATGGCCACCGGTAATTTTAATTACTATTTAATATTTTTTTTTGGAAATCGATCGATCCTTTGCAATTTGCATGTTTTGTGCAGTTATGGCCGCCGGAAAATTAAATTCCTGTTTAATATTTATTTTCAGAAATCTGGTAATTGTTGAAAGGAGGAAGATGAATTGGGAAAATTGTGTTAAAGTACATTTTTATTTTATTTACTATTTCGTCCTTGTATGACAATTGCTGGTATCACCTTATTTAGCGGAGTAAGACATGGAGTTCATTCCAACGTGGGCTTTAAATCTTGAAACCCCTTTGTTCTTCTATCTCCGACAAACTTTCTATCTCCATCACCTTTCCGGCCACTAGCTCCTTTTACTAAGATCCGACCATCATCGATGGCAGTTGCTACTGCTAAGATATCTCTGAGGTTGTTTATAAACAAGGACACCAACAATGGCAGTTGCTAATATGGTCTAAAATATTTAATATTTACATATAGATTATATTACAATATTATATTAGAAAAGGTTAAAATTATAAAATTATTATATATTTAATATTTATTCGAATTCGGATAATTATCGAATTGGTATCCGAATTCGAATTCGATTAGTGTCGGATAGTATTTTCAGTATCCGAATTCGATTATCCGAATTCGTTTAGGCCTAAACGAATTCGAAATCGAATTCGGATTTCGGATATCCATTGACAGGCTTAACTTTGGTTATAAAAAAAATCGTTACATATGTGTTTTGTTAAACAAAAAGAAGGTTTTTTTTCAGGACACATGAGACCACATGTTTCAACTTTCAAGGAATCTGAGGTTGGTAAGCTGAGTTATTTTTAGTAAGCTTGGTAAGCAACTAAGCAAGCAACTTCAGTACAAAATTTGACGATTTATATTTCTTGTTTTTCAACAAACAAGTCGTTCTTTCATTATTGACTAAAGTGAATATAGTGATGAGTGAAGTGAACATCAAGAACCAACATAAGTCTATATAAACTCTGCAGCATCAAATTTGAAATTTCTCTAACCCTAACCCTAACAAGCAACCTGTATTCCTGTGTCTGAAATTAGAATTGCTTAGAAAAGAATAATATCCATGAAAAAAGTTGACTAATAATGCATTCTGCTAGTGTGTTCGTTGTTGTACCATACAGTCTGTAATCTATACTTAAATAGTTAAATAAAAAACAAAGTATATGTTGTGAAATTTTCTTGACATGATTTGCAAAGTTGAGTAATTGAAGATCCAGATTCCAGACAAATATAAAACGATCCAGATTCCAAGCAGATCACTAGCGTCTTTTTTTACTTGATTTTGATGGACTTGCAATCAAGTACGCAAATATAGCAACTGATGAGACCACAGAAATCAATGATCCATAAGTAGCAATGAGTCTCTGCAAGCAAGTTTATAATTAGGTATTCAATGATAATTGAGAAGTAACTAAATCAGTATATGAATTATGAATTTAGTCGAGAATAAGAGAATATTTTACCTTCACCTGCAGTTGTTTTGAAGGCGTCCAAAGCAAGACCGAAAAAATCAAGTAATTAAGATTAGTTGGAGAAATTAAAACAGAGTTAAAATTTGATGAAAATATTCATTTATAATTAAAATTCCAACCTAGGGACTATTTTTACTCTACCTACTACTTAACAATCAGAAATAAGAATGCCATATTGATTTTTTTTAAAGCAAATAAATTTCATTAAAAAGAAGGGCAATGCCCAAATTACACCACAGACAAAAGCCATATTGATTATTAAACCACAGACAAAAGCTTAGTTTTCGGAGAACTGAAGTGGCTGATAAGCACTTTCAGATTGCAGCAAGAAACTAGACAAAATATGCCTGAGTTCTTTAAGAATACAACCTAAACCCTAAAAGCTTTTTAATCTTGTTGAAATCCCATATGAATTCAGTTCTTTCAGATTGCGACCTTATTGGGCTGTGCAGCTGCTTTAGAAACACTGATTGACATGTTTCAATAACATAATAAAATTGTTTACTCGTTTAAAACTTAGGTGCATAAGTGGCTTGCTGTGACTTAATTTAAGTACGACGTAGTAGTTTTTAAAATTTTAGATAGGGATTTTAAGAGAGAAATGAAAAAGACAATTAGTTCAATGTACTTACAATGTCCAGCTTCTTCACTTGAGGCTTGTCTGCTAAGATATCTAGTGGCAATAAAATCGTCGAATAAGCCTCCTGAAACATGAAAGTAAATGCTTTCTTAATATACTGAAACAAACAAATAAACCATTTGAACAAATTTTCTGTGATATTATGAATGCAAGTATGAAAGGGGGAGATCTCAAGATCTGATCCCTAACCAATGGTCTTACTGTATTAGGTAGTATGTATACACAACATTCATAATCGTTTTAATTTTTTGAAGCATATACAACATTCACTATTGTATTTGCCTATAATCTAATCCACTAATAAGAAGCATAAAACAAATAATTAAACAAATTCATCAAAACATCCCCTCATGATTATCAGTGGTAATCAACAATATTGTCTCGAAGTTCATGAAATGGCTTCAGTCATAACAAGGCTTTTGATACACATTTGATGTATTTAACAATCAGTCTTTTTTTCTTTAACATGTTCTTTAACAAAATAAAAATCCAGAGAAATGTGTTTGATTTGGTGTCATATATTGGATTTTACGTCAAATATATTGCTACTAGATTATCACACCACCAAGTACAGGACTTGCTGACTTTAGGATTTATCACACCACAAAGTGTATTAGATAGTATTTATAATATAGCTTTTACGTGTGTATTGGTTATTTGTCTACTATCTAATCCACCAATAAAAGTAAAAAACATAAATTCTTAAAGCATACCTAATTGTAATTCACTAGTAGATATGAATTATAAATGAATGTATAAAATTAAAATATTGCAGAATAAAGGAAACAAGTGTGGTTAACCTGAAGAGAAGCCTTGGTAGGAACACGGAACTTGATTACAGCAGGCCTTGCCTGGAACATACCTTTCACTTTCGACTCCAAGACAAACGAATGAGTAACAATAGAACCACTGAAAGTATTAAAAAAAAAATCAATTTAAAGCAAAGAAAAGGAGTTCACGTCAACATCGATACATCAACTGCTACACTAACGATTCAAGTTTTTCCCAGGTCTTGGATGGGGTGCCAGAGATAAGATCAAATGTATCTTGAGGCCATGAATCATCATCCAAGCTTACATCGTATCCAGTCCTAAAAGAGGGATTTTTTATTTGTTATAATCGAAAGAAATGAACGAAAAGGACAGAATCAAAGCAATCGCAAATTGCAATGAAAACAAACCAGATCGGATCTATCATCCATCGTGCATCTGATCGGAATCGGATAAAAGCAAAGTAAAACTAAACCAAAAAAAATCGAAGAAGAAAAATACATACGAGGATCCCTTATTGTAGATATCAATTGAAACGGAGATCTGTTCGGAGCCAGATTTGAGGCGGGAGAGGGAGACCTTCTTGTGCACAACGATGAATGGCGAATCTGCCGAGGTGGCGATGGCAGATGCGAAGAGGATGATAATGGAGAGAAAAATGTGAGCGACGTTGATGGTCGTCGTCATTGGGAGAATTCTAGGGAATTGATTTACAGATTGCTGTGGAACAAGGGAGACGAAATGAAACGAATTGACAATGGTACTTTTCAGTTTTAACCTTTGACTTTTAGTCTGTTACATGTTTTTGTAGTAACTACTCACCAGGATAAATTACCCATTCACCCTTGAAAATTGAATCTTTGACTAAAATGGGTCACCGCGTCAAATCGTGTTAATTAATATTTAATCTAATGATTAAAATAATGTAATGCACGAGACATTAATATATGTACGACGTAAAATAATGTATTGCAAAAAACACTAACACATGTACGACAAAAAATCGATCTAATGAACAAAATTAATTTAACGTACTTTGACGCATTTTGACATCGACACACCTGATAATTACTCTAAATATTTAAACCCCTACTCTTATAATGTTTACTCTACCAAGGGGTGAGTGGGTATTTTGGTAGAGTGCGGAGTCGGGGTCAAATTTTGTATGGTGCGGATGTGAGCGAACGTCCGCACTTGATTCATTTAGTATTTTAATGATTCCATATGAGTCGTATGATCGACATTAAGGTTAAAATATTCATAAAGTCCTCCAAGTTTTTAAAAATAAAAAAATTGTATGAGTTTCTAGAATTAGTCATTAGTCCATGGCCTGAGGTGGAGTTTACTAGATCCGCCCTTGTTCCTAAACACAACTCCCTCTGTATCAAACAGTACAACTTTACAAGAGATTATTATTGTATCTTATGTACAAATATTCTGAATATAAGGTTTTATATGTGATGTGTGAACTTCTAATGGGCGTCTCTTATTGATATTCTTTGTAAACTTTTCATCTTCACTATCCATTTTCAATGAAATACGTGAAATGTCGGCAATAGATAATAATATAGTCCCATTTATTGTATAATCATAACCGATTGTAATACCTATAAATAGGGTGCTATTGTAATTGAAAATATTATTCCAGTTTTACATATGGTATCATTTGCTAGTTTGATCATATCGCTGTTGATCGCTCCTCGAGTTCCTGTTGATCGTGCATATCGTTGCACATTCGCGAGTTTCTATTCCGTACATATCGCTGCACATTTGCATTTTTCCTGTTAAAACACAGATTGCAGATCACGTTTTTTCACGCAGATTGCAGATCGCGTTTCCATTCGTTGCATTCTAGATCCGCGTTTTAGTTCTTGCATTTTCAGAACGCGAATCGCACGAACATAAATCATGATTTTTGCTGCACTTCACACGAGCTCAACACCATCTACGATGACGAGCCCAACACCATCTTCTTCTGCTGCGAATGGTCCGACGAGACCATTCAAGGTTGTTGCGAAACCTATTAGATACGTCCTTCTTGAGAAAGAAAATTATTTTTCATGGGAGGCCCAATTTTCCGCTATGCTACGCGGATTCAACTTAATGAGTTACATCAACGGCAACGTCGATCTCATCTCACCGGAGGAAATCCAACAGGACCAATTAATTTTAAGTTGGCTACTGAAAGGGATTTCAACGACGATCGTTCCCCAGGTAGCATTCTACAGAACCTCCGTCGGAGTTTGGTCATACCTACAATGTCTATACGCGTCCGGGACATAAACAAGATAGCTCCATTTGCGGCTCCAGCTCCAGTCAACACGGAAGGATGGGATGACCATGAGCGATTACATCTCCTAAATCGCAATCCTCGAAGACGCGATTGCTGCTACCGGAGAAAAACTGAAGGAATCGGAGATAAATCTAATCGCCTTGGGCGGTTTGGATGAAAACTATGAAGCCTTTGTGACTTCCATCACGACATAGTATGACCCCAATCTGACATTCTCAGAACTCGACGAGTTACTAATGGATCAGAAGTTGAGAAAGGGAGCACGGACATCATGTTTGGTTGAATCGGCCGAGGTGAACGTTGCAGCAAGAACGACTCCGGGATCGAGATCAGACAACACGGTCCGTTGCCAAATCTGTTCAAGGAGAGATCACAGTGCAATAGATTGTTATAATCGCTTAAATATTACTCCAAGACGCTTCTAACAAGCGCCAGACGGGGAACTCCGCAGGGAAATCAGGGCGGGACTCAGTTGCTCAGAGCTCTGCTTCGCTGGGACTTCTCCACTCCTAATGACCTGCTTTAATGAATAAGAGATGCCTTCTATTTATAGGACTTTTTATGGGGGTAATTTGGTCATTTGGGCCGTAACCGCTTAACCGCCTAACTGATCAGGTCTGGTCCCAGGTCGACATTTTTGGGATCGACTTCCTTGGGGTCTGATTTTTCCAGGACTTGACTTTATCGAGAAGTCGAGTCCTAAGAAAGTTGACCTCTAAGAAAGTCGATCTTCCCAGGAGTTGACTTGGGACCTCCCCATACCTGGAATAGGTGTCTCAGCTCATCTTGGGCTATCCTGACTTCTAGTTGCTGGTGCGTTGTGACCAAGTTCGGGATACTGTATCACCAATTACAAAATTTAAACCCAATCATAACCGGACATTATCACCAAATGGACCCAAGCATGGCTCGGTAAATGCAGTTACTCATCTCACGTCGGAAGTTATGACCATGTGGTACCCGGACTCAGGAGCCACATCACATATCACAAATTCACAAAATAATATCCAAAGTCCACGACCTTACAATGGTAAAGATAGCATTTACACTACCGACGGTACCTCACTTCAAATTATCAAATCGGGTCAAAGTGTAGCTGAAATTAACGGATCATCTTGTGTTCTTCGTGATCTATTACTTGTGTCTTCTGCTACAAGAAATTTAATTTCAGTAAATCGGTTATGTAAAGATAATAATGTCATTGTTTGTTTTAATGCGCAGAGAGTCCAGATTCGGAGTTTGGCTACTAATGCGATTTTACTCGAGGGGGGAGTTCGCGGTGGACTGTACAAACTTCCAATGAAGATGACATCAAATGGAGGCTCGGTAAATTCGTGCGAAAAACTTTTTCATTTTTTGTGGCATTGTCGCCTTGGACATTTGAACTCTACATATATGTCCACTCTTGAAAGACAAGGTGTGATAAAATCAATTTCTAAACCTTCAATTCAATGTAAATCATGTCATTTGGGTAAATCGCACACGCTTCCTCACCCCTCTCTTAAATCGCATTATGAGTCTCTGGATTTTGTGTTCTCTAACATATGGGGACCAACTCCGGTGACTTCATTTCAAGGTTATAACTACTTCGGTGACTTCATTTCTATGCAGGTAGTAATTTCAACTGGGTTTTTCCGATGGTTCGAAAATCGGACATTTATCAAATATTTGAAAGATTTAGATGTTGGACGGAACGATAATGTGACAGAAAATTTTTGGCGTTACAATCAGACAATGCTAAAGAATATCTAAAGTTTGGTAAATGTTTATCCGAGTTGGGAATTACTCACCGTTTATCGGCTCCGTACTCTCATCAGCAAATGGGTCTGATAGAACACCGCCATCGTCACTTAATTGACACAACAGTCACACTATTACGTCATGCAAGTCTATCAAATCAATTTTGGGATTTTGGGGTAATTACAATAGGATATCTATAAAGGATTAATAAATCTGAAAACAGTACTTAAAACAAATCAATGAAATAACACTAAACTGAACATAAAGACTAAACTGACATTTATATTAAGTTTAATACTTGTTAATATTTTTGGTTAAGTATTTATAGTGCAGGTAAATTTCCCAACACTCAAGGATTGAACATAAAAGAATGTGGATGACTAAGCTGCAATAGTTTCAATTAAATAAATGGGCCAATTACAGCTGGGCCAGATTCAACTATGGGCTGCGACAAATTAGAATAAATGATTAATGTATAATTAGTTAGTTAAGCAATTAGTTATGTAATAAGTTAGTAATTTCTTATATATAACTAAGTGTAATCAACATTAAATTAATTGAATTCTAATACAATTTCCTCTAATTCTTTTCCTCCTAATCCGGTCTGTTAACCACCGGTTCATCTCAGTTAACGTTCTTTTCAAACAGCGATTTCCCTCTTTCTCCTCCCATGGCAGCTCTGCTGGAAGATCTCTCTGAGAAATCGCCGGCCGGCTCCCCTACTCGGAATACTCGTCGCGTTAATAATCTATACAATCAGAATCCTACCCCATTGCTGAATAACAAATCACCACTAGAGGCGTTTCTCGGAAAACGACCAAAGTATCAACGATTCAAGGTGTTTGGGTGTTCTTGTTACCCATGTTTACGCCCGTATCGTAATAACAAATTAGACGTCAAGTCTGTGCAGTGCATATTCGTCGGCTACTCCATGACATAAAATTGCTATTTGTGTTTAGAACCAGAGAGTCAGAAAATATATGCATCAAGATACGTTATATTCAACGAAGAGAACTTTACGATCAATCATAAATATTTCGGAGATCGTAAAGAAAAAGAACGAACTGGTTATCAGGTACAACATAACAACTCAGTCAAAGAAACAAAATTAGGAGTTATCAAAGCTGATAACAAAGTGTTAGTTGATCCAACTAATACAATTTCAAATGAATCAACTACTCAACCGAGTGATAATATTCACGTCCAAATTCAGATGCCGACAGAGTCACCGGCAGTTCTTGGTCCGATATTCGAAGGCTATGATCATGATGAAAAAGTATCACTAAACAATAATCAATCCGACGAGAGGAAGATATCCAGGAGGAAATTCCGGCAACTCGTAATACAACAATGATAACGAGGTGCTCAGTTGGAACGGTGAAACCCAATATGAAATATGCTTTGACAGTAACATCAACCGAAATCGCAACTCCAAAATCCGCAAAGTATGTTATTTCAATTCCTTAATGGAAAGAAGCCATGACTTATGCGTTCAAAGCACTCCAGGAAAACAACACATGGAGTCTTGTTCCAAGAAGAACAGAAGATAACGTCATTAACATAAAGTGGGTCTTTAAAGTGAAGACTAATGAAGATGGTTCGATCGAGAGATTAAAAGCAAGACTGGTGGCGAATGGTATGAGACAAATTCACGGCTCAGACTACATGGACACATTCAGTCCGGCAGTACGTCCTCTATCAATCCGGCTAGTATTGCTATTAGCGATCACATAAGGTTGGAAAATGCATCAACTAGATATTTCGAACGCATTCCTTCACGGAAAGTTAAAAGAAAGAATTGTAGTCTCCCAACCATTTGGCTTTACCGACGCTAGCAACCACGATCATGTCTGTCTTCTTCACAGGTCGTTATACGGCTTGAAGCGGTCTCCGAGGTGTTGGTTTCAAAGGCTAAGCGAGTTTCTTGTCTCATTAAAATTCAAAGAATCAGCTATTGATCCATCATTGTTCGTTTTACGTCAAGATAATTTTTTGGCCTACCTGTTTGTGTATGTTGACGATATAGTGGTCGATGGATCGGTTGAATCAAAAGTAGAAAAACTGATCACACAATTGGGTCAAGAATTTACAATGAGAGTGCTAGGCGACCTTAAATTCTTCTTGGAAATTCAAGTGTCTTATCTCAATAATGGAATCCATCTCTCCCAAACACGGTATTTGGTTAACCTATTAAAAAGTTACGGTATGGAAAATATAAAACCGGCAAGAACATCGATGGCAACTGACTATGACATATGCTCCGACGAACAACTAATTGAAAATCCAAAGGAGTATCACCGCGTTATCGGCTCACTTCAATATATAACAATGACCCAACCGGATGTTCAAGCGGTTGTGAATATACTATCTCAGTTCATGGCAACACCCAAACCTACACATTGGGCAGCGATAAAACGGATTCTACGTTTTCTTTCAGATACTCAAAGGTATGGGGTGGTCATTCGGAAAGCAATGGACTTTGGCATTACGGCCTACTGCGACACGGATTGGGGAGGCGATAAAATTGATAGAAAAAGTCGTACCGGGTTTCTCATCTACGTAGGATGAACATTAGTTTCGTGGATCTCACGAAAATAACCCACATTAGCAAGGTCAAGTACCGAAGCAGAATATAGAGCAATCGCGGTCATTACGCAAGAAGTCACGGCGGCACGTTCAATGCTCCTAGAGCTTGGTATCGAGACACCAAGACCAGCTCGCATTCTATCCGATAACATGGGTGCAATGTTTATATCAAAGGATCCAATCAGGCACTCCAAGCTTAAACACATAGCCTTAGACTTACAATTCGTAAGGGAAAAGTCGTCGGAGAATGGAGACATCTCGGTAGAACATGTTCCGGGCAAAGATGTTATCGGCAAGGCCATTCCGCAACTTACAAGATAAGCTCGTCGGAGAAGCTCCACGAGTTTAAGGGGGTGGGGGTATAATAGATAATAATATAGTCCCATATCGGTTTATTGTATAATAGATAATAATATAGTCTCATATCGGTTTATTGTATAATATATAGATAATAATGTAGTCCCATATCGGTTTATTGTATAATCATAACCGATTGTAATACCTATAAATAAGGTGTTATTGTAGTTGAAAATATTATTCCAGTTTTACATAGTCGGTACATGAGAATACGAGGAACATTTGAAACGTAAATTCTAAATCTCGATTTGAGCGAGAAACGAATTGACAGTATCTCATTAGGGGCGCTTACCAAAAAACATCAATAAGAGGTGAGTCTGACATCTCTGAGTTTAACGTTCTGATGATATCTGACACTTTTACTGTTTTGTTAGTCTGACATCTCTGAGTTTCTGCACCTTGTTTTGAATGAGCAGGTACACTAACTCCCAAAGATCTTGTCTATCACTGGTCAAGTATATTCTCTGATGTGTAAAGGTGTCATAATTTACATGATGTGATTTGATAGTATATATGTACTTCGATATAATACTGATTTAGTCTTTAAAAAATAATCAATGTGATTAGGGTTTAATGATGATTCGTAGTTTTATTTCATGCTTAAGATCGATATTTAAGTGTAATTAGGGTTTCACTAATTATAGTGATTAACCTAAACATATGTTAAAACAATCATATTTCTACAGTGACTTCCTGTCGTGAAGAACAAACGTATACTGATGTCTTCTTTTCCTTTGCAATTGTATTTTCTTTAACCCTAACTCTAACCTTAACCTGAGTCTGATGCAAAATCATGGACATTTGGTGGCAAATCAAAATTATTGAATCTAAATTGTATTCACTTTCACTAGAATTGATTGAGTATTACTATGAGTCTACAACCCTATTTATACTACCCTTATTTAACTAATTACAGTTATCTCTAACTGATTCTATCTATTAACACACCCCCTCAATCTTGAGAGAGTTCTCTAACAAGATTGTTTCTTTGATCAATGAATAATGTCGGCTTTAATGCTTTGGTCAATATGTCTGTTTTTTGATGTGCTCCTGATATGTGTGATACATTTATTGCTCCTGCCTCTACTCTTTCTTGAACATACTTCAAGTCGATGGCTACATGTTTTAGTTTTGTGTGATATACTGAGTTCGAAGCCACATATGTTGCACCCAAATTGTCGGATCTGAGTGTCATTGGTAGCCGTGCTTTAATACCTAATTCCAATAGTAGGTTTCGTACCCATTCAAGTTCCGTAATTGTTGTGGCGATTGCTATATATGTATTCTGACTTCGTACTTGATCTTGCCACAGTATTTTGTTTTCTGGAGGTTCATGCAATCAGTGATTCGCCTACGTAAATGAGGTACCCTGTTTGACTTTTGCAGTCATCAGTGTCCCCTCCCCAATCTGTATCACAATATCCGGTGATTGTAAATGACGTTGTTTTTCGTAACATTAGACCTAGCTTCTACGTTCCGGACAAATATTGTAATACTTTCTGCATTGCTGACCAGTGTACAGGTTTTGGAGATATCATGTATTGAGACAATTTGTTTACTGCAAATTGTATATCTGGTCTCGTGATGGTGAGGTACTGAAGTGACCCAACAATTCGTCTGTACTCTTTGTCTTCTTTGATTGGTTGCTCATCTGAGTGTAAGTCTTGATTTGTTATCATCGGTGTGTTTGAGGTTTTGGATTTTTCTATTCCACAGCTCTTGAGTAGATTTCCCAAGTATTGTGTTTGATTCAGATGTAATCCGAGCTTATCCTTTTTTACATGGATGCCTAGGAACAGCGATGCTTTACCCAGACGTCTGAGTGCAAATTCGTCCTCTAATATATGTCTATCATTTTTTCAACCTGTGTATTGTCTGAACCTGTAATTATCATATCATCAACGTATAGCAGCAGATATATCGTATGTTTTCAGTTGATAGAATGAACAATGATGGATCTGAACTTCCTTGAGCAAACCCTTGTTTTAGCAGGAATTCTTTTACTTTCTTGTACCACATGCGTGGTGCTTGTTTGAGGCCGTAGAGTGCTTTATTTAATAGGCATACGTGATTTGGTTGATCTGGATCAACAAACCCCATTGGTTGTGACACCACTACCATTTCTTCGATTTCTCCGTGAAGAAATGCGTTGGATATGTCGATTTGCATGATCTTTCACCCTCTCGTGACTGCTATTGTGAGTACTAGTCTGATTGATACTGGTTTTACTACAGAGTTGTATGTCTGATTGTACTCCGTTCCTTCTATTTGACGAAGTCCATTAGCTACTAATCTTGCTTTGAGTCTCTCAATGCTTCCATCTTCTTTCTGTTTGATTTTGAAGATCCAGATGGAGTTGATCACATTGTCATTCGAGACGCGAGGGATCAGTGTCCAGGTGTTGTTTTTCAACAGTGCCATATATTCCTCTTTCATTGCTTCCTTCCATGCTGGGACTAGTAACGCTTGTTTTGGTGACTTTGGAAGTTCAACAGGTCTTGTTGTGCTTATGCATGCATATTTGAGATTTGGTTTGATAATCCCGTGTTTTGACCTGGTGCATGGTGGTGAGATTACGGATGTCTGTTCCACGATTGGTTCTTGATTTTGCTCGATTTCGGGCTGTGTTGGACTTGGCTTTTCAATGGACCTATTCAATTCTGAAGTGTCTGAATTTGTTGTTTGTTCGATTGAGTCTTGAGTGATTTGTTCTTCAAGATCATGGTTTGCTTCTTCAGATAGTGAATCTCCAGTCTCAGGTTCTTGTGTACCCATATTGTGCCAGCATTGGTCAGTCAAAATACTTTGACTTACTAGTTTATCGTGTAAACCATCCTTCTCTTTTTCTTTGAAGAGCACTTTGCTTAATGTAAAATCTCCCTCAAGAAATTTGACGTCTCTGGATGTGAATATTCTTCCATCAAAGGGATCCATACACAAGTATCTCACGTGATTTGCCAGATATCCAATGAATATGCATGGTGTTGATTTTGGATCCAGTTTTGATTTTCTGTATGGTCGAAGATATGGGCAACACTTGCAGCCGAATACTTTTGTTAGATTATAGTCTGGTTTATTTCCAAACAATGCCTCATACGGTGATATTCCATTCAAAATTTTTGTAGGATTTCTGTTGTATAAGTAGGCTGCAGTCATTACAGCGTAGTCCCAGAATCGATTTGGTAAGGATGCATGTTGGATCAGTGTTACTGCTGTATCTACTAGATGTCGATGCCTTCGTTCAACTGATCCCATCTGTTGATGACTGTATGGACATGACATGCGATGATGGATGCCGAAATTTGTCAACATTGGGGTCATTTTCTTGAATTCTAGGGCATTATCTGTTTGTATTGATTTTATAGTGTAGTCACTTTGGAGTTCAGCAAACTTCTTAAATTGTAGAAATACTTCACTTACTTGTGATTTTAAGCGAAGTGGGTAGACCCAGTTGTAGTTTGTTTTGGCGTCTACAAAGTTTATGTAGTATGTGAAACGTTCTTCTGAGGTGCACGGAGCTGGTCCCCATATGTCTGCAAAGACTAATGACAACGGATCTTTGTATTTGGTAGACCTGATTTTATGAGGTTGTGCCGAACTTTTTCCAATGATACAAGACTCACACATATTATCAACTTTATTCAATGGTAAAATTACATTTTTATTTATCAGATGATTTACAGCTTGTTTGTGTAAATGACCTAGTCGACAGTGCCACACTTCAGTCGTTGCTTTTTCGGCTGCTAATGCATCTGGATTTCTTTCGATATCCACCGGTAGTTGATACAGTCCATTCTTCTGCTTTCCTCTTATCAGCAACCTCCTAGTGGTTGCATCCAGTACCTTTACATTCTGATCATCAAATTCAAGCACAACTTTGTTATGTAGGCAAAATTGATGTACAAATAATAAATTTTTTGTTGCAGTAGGTACTAATAGGATATCTTCTAATGAGAACTTTCTTTCACTATTATCAAATATTGATCTCCCAGTGTATGAGATCGTCATTTGTTCACCATTAGTTGCTGAGACAGATGTATATCCAGAATATATTTTAGATTTTTGTAATAATTCTGAATTACCTGTGATGTGTGCAGAAGCCCCCGTGTCAGGATACCAGATCAGAGGATGACTTTCTTCTTTGACTGCAGTTATGTTTGCTTCCACGACCCCTGAAAGTCCTATCATTACCATCTTTCGATTGCCTAGCATTGAACCTGCTGTAGCAATTAAGTGCTACGTGACCTTTGCGCTCACTTATTTGGCACGATCCTTAGAATTTGGTGATCCGAATGCATCGATTATTTTACCATCTTATAATTTGAAACTGGGTCGACGATGCCTAGAGGAATTCGGAATTGGGTTTTATTACACCATTAATTTTATTTTCCAAAATCCATCCTCATTAATCAACAAATCAATCCCATTTGTTTTTATGAATGTTGTTACCTAAATTTCTGAATTTTGTTGGAAGTTGGAATATTAATTGAATTTAAATTCCAACCTTTTCAACCTAAATGTGTTTATTTTTATCTCATAGTTCCTATATGTAATTATGTATAAAAAACGATTTTAAATTTAATCTATGATAATCTATTATTTTATTTTTTTATTATAAACCTCGAACAAATCTCGAGAGTAAAAGTAAAAAAATAAACGGTCAAGATGATAGTGATTATCTTATGAAATATTTTTGTTTAGGTATCTCATAAATCTCCTATATAACTAAATAATTATGGACTTTGGCATAGGAGTATGGATCGAAATATAAAGTTGGTTAAGGATATAACTATAAATCAGTCCGCAAGTCAATATATAAAACGATTTAGATCCCACACCAGTCGCACTAACGATTTTTCCGATGATATTTCCGATGACGATTTCCGCTTCACTTCTTCCTCCTTCATTCCTTAACAATAATCTCAACTCATCGCGACTTCCAACATCGACGTCACTCCGACTGTCTCCTCCGACGTCAGAGAGCGGGAAACATTCATTTTCAGTTGAAAAGATACGGAAATGGGCGGCAGTTGATGATCAAGTGTCCAATTCAATCAGAGTAACGGATTTTGTAGAGAGATCGAAGAATATGGCGATGGTCCGATCTGGATTGGATTCAACTGGTCCACCTCGATGGTTTACACCGTTGGATTGCGTAGCGGATGGAGGAGGGAGATTCGACGATGCTCCTATCTTGCTTTACTTGCCTGGTAAATAAAGTTAACCATCTATATATATTTACCTCAAGTGTGTTTTAGCCGAATATTTGAACTGTGATGAGATGTGTTTGACAATTTTTTTTACAGGAATTGACGGGACAGGGTTCGGTCTGATTCGACATCACCAGAAATTGAAGCGGTATTGTTTGATTTTGATGATCAATACACCAAATCTTCATTCCATGATAATTGATATCATGTTTGATTTTTTTTTTTAACAGGATGTTTGATATCTGGTGTCTTCATATTCCTGTCTTGGACAGGACATCTTTTGAAGGTGCTAGTGTTTTTTTTTAATAGAGTGAAATGGAGATATTGATTGATTCATTTTTCTATTAATCAGGGATTGTGGGTTATGTTGAAAACACATTGAGATCAGAGATTATTACATCAAAGAGCAAACCTATATATCTTGTTCTTGAATCTCTTGGATCTTGCATTGCTTTTACTGTTGCAGCACGCAATCCTGATGTTGATTTGATGATTGTATCTGCAAATTCAGGTTCCAAAACTGCTCTTTGATTGATATATTAGCTAGTTATATATGTATAGACGTATAGTTAATTAATTCAGCTATTGTCTAGTTTTTCTTACTAAATCTATTTCATCTTGCAGCAACCTCTTCCCACAAGTCTCAATTACAGACATTGCTCTCTTTTGCAGAAGCTATTCCAGATCAACTCCATGCCATGATACCAAATACCTTTAAATTTACAGGTTCATTTCTTATTTTCTTGCAGTAAGTATTCTTTGATTGAAGTTTACAATTTTGTTGTTTGTAGAGAACTTGATTAAGACAACGATGGCTTGTGTTGAAAATGATCTTCGCCGATCTTTTGGGTCACTGCCAGAGAATTCGATCACAATGTTGTCTTACCTATCTGTAAGATTTTTTTCTTTTTATTTCAAATTGTTTTTTACAAATAACACTGCTCTCTTTTTTATTTTATTTGTTCTGATTTTTGCCATTTAGTTTCTGGCAGATATTTTACCGAAAGAATCTATCATTTGGAAGTTGAAAATACTTAGATCAGCATCATCATATACAAATTCTCGTCTCCATACCATCAGAGCTCCAATGCTGATATTGGCAAGGTTTTGTTGTAAAATATAGGTCTGAAAACAATTTTGTAATTGTTTCTTAATTTATAATTTGGAACTTATGCTAGTAAGCTCCTTTCAGTGGCAATGATCAGTTGTTTCCAAGTGAAGAAGAAGCTAAACGAATTAACAATATGAAGTCAGACAGTAGAATGCGATTATCAAAGGATAGTGATCACACTATTTTCCTGGTATGATATTTGTTTTCTTTTTGTTTGATGTCTTAGCTAAATGTTTTATTGTTTAATCCATAATTTATGATAATACAGGAGTCAAATTTTGATTTGGTAACAGTAATAAAAGCAACCTCTTTTTATCGGCGTTCAGGAAGAATGAACTATGCCAAAGACTACATTCTTCCTACTTCAAATGAAATTCAGAAAATCGAGGAACAATTCAAGTAGATAATTGAATTTTTCTTTTTTTAATTCCTCTTCTACATAATTATTCAGTACTCTCTATTACAGAATTCAGTTTAGGATGTAATTGTATTTCCCAATATCCTGTATCATTCAACTTATCAGGTTTATATAGTACAGATTTGTATAGAATAGTTAGTTACATCAGTTATACTGATTAGTTATAGTTTATTCTCAATACCCCCCCTCAAGTGGAGCGGGAGTTCTGTCGAACACTTGGATGCAAACTGCTCGAAGGCAGGTCTTGGAAGTGCCTTGGTCAGAAGATCTGCCACTTGATCATGAGTGCCTATGAATTTCACAATCAGAGATTTCTCCATTACTCGTTCCCTCACAAAATGGTAGTTCATAGCAAAGTGTTTGGACTTCAAATGGTGAGTAGGATTTCTGGAAATCGCGATGGCACCCGAATTATCACACCAAACCGTAATCGGAAGACCCACCGGACTTCCTAATTCCCGTAATAACCGTCTGATCCATTCAAGCTCAGCAACAGTGTCTGCTACACTCCGATATTCAGCTTCGGTAGTTGATCTGGCCACTGAAGATTGCTTTTTGGAGCTCCACGAAATCAGATTGGAGCCCAAGTAGACTAGGTACGCTCCCTGGCTCCGACTGTCTCGATGATCTCCCCCCCAGTCCGCGTCAGAAAATGCGCTGAGAATCGTGGAATTTGATCTTGTAAATCGAAGTCCTCGGAACAGCGTACCTGATACAAATCGCAAAATTCTTTTGACCAGCTGCCAGTGAATCACGGTTGGGGCTTGCATAAACTGTGCGACCTTGTTGACTGGAAACGCAAGATCCGGATGAGTAATTGTAAGGTATTGAAGCGCACCGACGATCTGCCTAAACAACACCGGTGACTCGAATAGTGGTGCTGACGCATATATGTTCAACCTAGGATCCATGGGGGTAGCTGTTGGCTTTACATCAGAGAAATCCACCTTCTCCAAAATCGAACGAGCGTATTGATGCTGAGTTAGGAACAGAGAGCTATCTTTATCACGATTGATGTGAATCCCTAAAAAATGGTGTAAATCACCAAGAATTTTGATCGGAAATGCCTTTGTTAACTGATCCATGGTGTCGACAGCGAAGACTTCGGACGAACTTGTTAGGATTATGTCGTCAACGTAGACGAGAAACAGGGCCTCAATTCCGTTTTCTCTGTAAATGAAGAGTGAGTGATCACTCTTGCTTTCTGTAAATTTCAGTTGAATCATAACATCCCGAAGTCTTTGAAACCACGCCCTTGGAGACTGCTTGAGTCCGTAGATCGATTTTTTCAGTCGGCAGATGTGTGTGGGAGATCTTTGATCAACAAATCCGGTTGGCTGCCGCATGAGTACTTTTTCAAAAAGGACGCCATGGAGGAAGGCGTTTGAGACATCCAACTGCCAAATTTTCCAACCCTTGGACACAGCCAGGGCTAGTGCGATGTGTATGGTAACCGGCTTCACCACAGGTGCGAATGTCTCGCCATAGTCGATACCATCTCTCTGCCGATACCCATTTGCCACAAGACGTGCCTTTCGCTGAACCAACTGCCCATCAGGTCCGAGCTTGTTACGGAAGACCCATTTACAGGATAGCACATTTTGTTCAGGTGATCTAGCTATAAGCTCCCATGTGTCGTTTGCCATCAGGGCATCATACTCTGTCCTCATAGCTGCCGCCCAATGATGATCTTTCAGAGCTTCAACCGCTCCTGAGGGAAGGGAAATAGGACGTTGTATTTGACACACATACTTCGGATTTGGTTTTCGTATTCCGATTTGGGATCGTGTGACCATGTCGTGCTGGCGAAGATTGGGAACGTCAGCTGAGCCATCTGTGTCAAGTAGTTGTCTCGCAGCCTCCGTGTTAATAGTTTCGGTGGGGACCATATCAGATGCTTCTTGCGCAAGATCGAGGGCTGAGTCAGGACGAAGAGCAACCGGATTGTCATGTTCGATGATGACTGGAGCACCAGTGAATTCCGACGTAGATGTCTGAGTCGATTTTTGAATGTTCAACTTTTGACTCTGACTGAAGTCTTTTTCAAAAAACACACAATCTCTAGAAATAATTATTTTTCTGGACTTTGGATTGTAACAGATGTACCCTCGGTGGTGTGATGGATATCCTAGAAAAATACAGGGTTCCGACCGAAATGAAAATTTATGTTTTCGGGTAGGTCTCAAGTTAGGGTAGACACAACAACCGAATACCCGAATATCTCTGTAATTTGGGGATGATTGAAACAATTCTTTAAACGGAGATTTTCCGGCGAGGGTAGATGTCGGAGTTCTATTGTAAAGAAATGCGGCGGTGTGGAAGGCATACTGCCAAAATCGGAGAGGGAGTGAGCTGTGATGAAGAAGCGCAAGTCCAACATCAACGATATGCCGGTGCCTTCGTTCAACCGTACCCATCTGAGCATGGGCGTAAGGACAGGAGAAACGATGATTAATTCCTGCTTCGGCTAGATAGTACCGAAAGTTACGAAATTCGCCACCGTTATCGGACTGGATAGCCTTGATTTTGTGCCCTGTTTGTCTTTCAATATACGTTCTAAACAATTTGAAAGTATGTAGTGTGTCGGACTTGGATACCAGGGGATAAATCCAATTAAATTTTGTGTAACCATCCACAAAGTTCACAAAGTAGTAATGACCATCAGTGGATGGCTCTGGCGCCGGTCCCCATAGATCAACATATATTAAGTCAAGAATATGCTTGGCTGAATTTTCCAGTCGTGAAGGATGAGGAAGACGATGATGTTTACCAGAGACACATGAATGACAGGGAGAAATCAAATTCTTTTTCAATGTTGGTAAATCATACTGTTTTACAATGTCTAATGTTAGTTTCGGTGATAGATGCCCCAGACGAGCATGCCAAACATCAGCTTCCACCGCCGCAACTATATTGACCTCCGGCTGCTCCGAACTTCCCAAGTCCAACTCGTACAGTCCATGCTCATCGGCCTTTCCCTGAGCAATGACTTCATTAGTTTGCATATCAATCACATAGACGGTAGATGAGTCGAAGAACATGCCAAAATTATTGTCTTAATACAGCTTGTTAACAGATAAAAGATTGCGAGAAACAGAGGGAACAATTTGCAGGTCACGCAAAGTAACTTTTCTTAAACCCAAATTAAAAGTCGCATCCCCTATTTTGGATGCCGGAATCACAGAACCGTTTGCAATCGTAATCCCTGATGATTTTAACAAGGGTTTAACAGAGTGAATAAGCCTGTGATTACCTGATACATGACCTTCTGCTCCACTATCGGGATTCCAGAGGGTATTAACTTGCGCCGGAGTCGCACGGCCGGTATTTTTCTTGCCGATGGCCAATTGCCTTGCTCGATGTTCTGAAGGAGTAGGGTAGAGTTCTTCATTATGCCTATTGTGACATGAGATCGCAAGATGCCCCTTCTTAGCGCAGATTTGACAAGTTACGCATTCTTTCTTTATTGATTTCACAAAATTGACGGATGAAAAGGTCTGAGAGAGACCACGAACCTTGGCGTTCCTCATTTCTTGATTCAGAAGAAGCACTCGCATTGTCTGAATCGTCATGGTGGACAGCTGAGAGGAAATCACCGCTACAATAGACTCAAAATCCGAGTCTAGACCGCCGATAGCATACAGAATGACCTCCGAGTCAGATACCGTAACATCTCCTGCTCGAAGGTCCTGGATCAATTTAGTTACCCTAAGCAGATACGCCTCCATCGTCAATTCTCCTTTCTGGAGAGTCTGTAATTGATGGCGAATCTGTAGAATCCTCGAGCCAGACGAGGAAGCATGGATGTCCTGCAAGGTGGACCATACGGACGCCGAGGAATCGAGTCCGGCCACCTGTGACAGTACGCTTGACGACAGTGTCGAGAAGATCCACCCAAGAACGATTTGATCTTGTTGAATCTTGAGATCGTCGTCCAGAGCGATTTTGCCTTCAACATATTGGAGAAGATCGTAACCCCGCAGCAGAGTCTTGATCTGCGCTCTCCAGTTGAAGAAGTTATCGCCGGTAAGTTTCTCAGCACCAATTTGCTTGATCTTGACCAGCTTGACCTGCCGCAGGGAGCTGTCAGAGCAATTTGTTGCCATGGAGGATTGTCGGAGGAATACTCAAATATTCGTTGCCAAGAAGATAATCGGCGCAAACTATAATCAAAGAGGAAATCGACTAGCGTCTGATACCATATTACAGAATTCAGTTTAGGATGTAATTGTATTTCCCAATATCCTGTATCATTCAACTTATCAGGTTTATATAGTACAGATTTGTATAGAATAGTTAGTTACATCAGTTATACTGATTAGTTATAGTTTATTCTCAATACTCTCTAACTAACCACTCACTGTAGATTGTTTACCAGTCTGGTGGATTCTATCACGCTCTCAACTTTAGAGAGTGGCAAAATAGTGAGAGGTTTTGAAGGAATACCCACGGAAGGACCTGTTCTTTTTGTTGGATATCACATGTTGATGGGAGCAGAATTGTTATCTATGGTTTTAGAATTCTTCAATAAGAAGAACATTAATCTCCGTGGACTAGCACATCCATTTCTCTTTGATAAAACAGCAGAACGATGGTTGCCCGTTTCTTCGTTGTTTGATTGTATGAGACTTTTCGGTGCAGTTCCTGTCACACCACTAAATTTCTACCAACTTATGTCGGAGAAGCAATTTGTATTGCTATACCCAGGTGGGTTAAGGGAAGGTCTTCATAAGAAGGTATTAATTATTGAATTCGCATCTTATTAATAGGGAACGCTTCATTTGAGATACTCAAAATGAAATATTTTGTGAGATATTGGTAAATCAATCATTCATATCAAAAAATTTACCTTTTATAGATCACATCTTATCACCTTATTTTGAATATCTCATATGAAACTAGTCCTTCATTAATATTCCGAAGAAATGAATAAAGGATGAATTTCTTGTGAATGCTTATCAGGGTGAGGAATATAAGCTATTTTGGCCAGAAAAGTCTGAGTTTATTAGAATGGCATCTCGATTTGGCGCCACAATTGTACCATTTGGTGCTGTTGGAGAAGACGACATATTCGAGGTAATGAGAGATTACATGAAAAATACTTATGCTATTGTGTTATATATTGCCTACTATTGTAATTTTCTTAATTGGATTTTCAGCTAGCATTGGACTTTGACGATCTGGCCAATGTTCCCTTCCATGATCGTTTTTTGGAGAAAATTAATCACGATTCTGTAAGGCTGAGGTATAATTTTGATTGAAATGCAAAAAAAATTCGAAAAATTGAATCCATAATTCATGTCAACATAACTACTGTATTTCATTCAATAGAAATGATGCAAGTGGAGAGCTAAAAAACCAGCATCTCCATTTTCCTATAATGTTGCCGAAGATTCCAGGTCGTTTATATTTACTTTTTGGGAAGCCAATTAAAACACAAGGTATTCTTGTCATATGTATACAATAACCTCCAATAATAACATTCTGATTTTCTTTTCTTTTTAAATTTTTTTTTGCATCAGGTAGAGAAAACGAGCTTAAATGCAAAGAAAAAGAAGAAGAATTGTATCTTAATGTCCAATCAGAGGTTGAAGATTCTATTGACTACTTGAAGACAAAAAGGGAGAAAGATCCTTATAGGAATATTTTGTCAAGATTAGTCTACAAAGCTACCCATGGCTTTGATACTGAAGTCCCCACCTTTGAACTTTAACTATTAAAAGGTAATAAATAGTTAAATACAATGCATATCAAAATCAGGTTAGTTACTATTAAGGAGAATAAACAATTAATCTTAACAAAGCATTTTTACAGATCATCTCTTTAACTAACTGTATCAGATCCCATGTTCTTTCTTCTCCAACTCCTTCTTACCTTCTCCAGCTCTTCTTCCCAACTCCATCACACTTCTCAACATGGTATCAGAGCTTCACCGATCCCTCTCCCTGAACTCCATTTCTGAAAACATGCTCGCCGCCTTCTTCCAAATCTTCCAAATCTTCCAAATAACGTACCCACAAGCAAATGTCACCACCACCACCAACATCGTTCCACCTCCAACCTCCCAAAATGAACACATTGAAAATTCCAATCTCTATCTTCTCGACGGAATCTGCACTGCCAACCCCCATCGCCTTCCCACAGCCTACAACATCACCTCCCTATTCAGGAATCCAATGAACAAGGTTGATCACATTTGCTGGAAGTCTCACTTCCTAGGTGTCTTAAAACTACATGTCTTCTCTCCAATCATCGATGATTCTTATCAAAAACTACAAGGAGCCACCGGAGAAGCAAATCCTGAGTATAACAAATGGGTCAAATCTGGCCAACTTATCCTTACATGGATAAGGTCAACTGTGTCGCCATCCGTTTAATCCGTGATCCTTCATTGTACCACAGCCAAGGAGGCGTGGCTGCTATTCGACAAATTCTTGTCACCTCTATACAACATTCATCTCAAAACCCTTCGAACGAAGCTCAGAGCAACAAAGAAGAAGCCAGATACTATAATGTCAGAGTATCTTATGAAGGTCAGAGCAACCGTCGATGCTCTACGTGCAGCCGGTTGCTCCATAGAAGAAGAAGAAATTATAGGTTACGTAGTCGACGAACTAGATGAGACATACCGTAGTTTTCTTACTCATCTATATTTCAACCCGACCACCTCATTTGACGAGCTCATAAGTCACCTGCTCCAAGAAGAGAACTTGCTAAAGCGAACAGGGCCGCCGCCGACAAATCCGATAGCCTTCACATCACAACAAAGTGGACAGACGACAGCAAACCTGCAAGCAAGGACAACAAATAATCAACATACACCATCGTACAACAACCAACAAACCAACTACCATCATAATAATAATTTTCGAGGACGATTCCAGGGACGGGGCCGCTTCTGAGGTGGCCGATTCAATGGCGGTCGTGGTCGAGGATTCTACTCCCCAACAAATCATACGTACCCACGAGCGTCGGTCTACAATGCCCCACTACCCAATTATCGCCATCCCGAGCATTTCTCACCACCACTTCTACCGACGCCGGCTTCGATTGGCGACCAAATTTGTCAAATTTGCAATCGCATCGGTCATACAGCGCACACATGCAACAACAAAAAAAACTAAGCTTTTAACACTCGTCTGTCTGGGGACGACTTTAGCACGCACTCTCTGCACAGCAGCGCACCGTCGACAACTTTCGATAATTCGTGGTGCCTTGACAGTGGCGCCTCCAATCATATGACGCCTTCGCTCAACTCGTTCTCCGCATCTCAACCCTATCAAGGTAATGATACTGCAATGGTCAGAAATGGGTCTCAATTACCTATACTCCGACAAGGGACTGTCTCCCTATCGACCTCCCTCAGTCGAATTTCTATCCCCAATGTCCTATATGTTCTTGGCCTACACAAAAACCTTCTTTCGATTCAATCTCTTTGTAATCAGATAGAAAACCAACCACTTGCTCTTCACTGAAATTAATAAAATATGCTAAAACTTGGAGAATTAATCCTCCCCTTGTAGCCGACGGCTAGGGTTTTAAAAACCAAATTCTTCGCTACCAAATTATCTAGGGTTATGCCTTATATAAGACATCCATTACAATTTATTAACCCACACTAAGGCCCACTCGAATTGGCCCATTACTCACCAAGATAGTAATCTTTTAATTTTGAACTTGGTACTTTCTCGCGAGCCCCACTTCGAAGTATAAAGTGTTTTTTAGGTTTAACACTTGCTGCCACCATTTCCGTATTGGGGTTTGAAGCTCCACAAGATCTAACTTTCTCCACCGTCACCGATGTTTCCTCCTCGAACGTGACTGCCTCATCTTCCACCAGGTCTGCTAGTTCTTCTATCTCCGGCAGCAGCCTTTGCATATCCGTCACCACTTCCGGTGGTAAAACCATGGGGGTTACACTCTATCTCGTGATCTAAAATGTACTGTTTTATTTGATGACATTGGGTTCAATGTGAATGCCAAGAGAACGGGGAACACTATCATGAGTGGCAATAGCGACCAAGGTCTCTATCACTTGGCTAACTCGCAGGAAAGCATCGACAACCCCAAGCAATCTATGGCCTACACTAAAGTTACTCTCGTGATATGGCATCACCGGTTGGGTCATCTGGCACAACCGGTTCTATCTCGTATTTTGAATTCAACACTTCCTTCCATTGATCATCGACAATCCACCCTCCCATTCTGTCAAGTTTATGCCATGAATAAAGCTGAAAGATATCCGTTTCATCGCCGCACCTACACTACAAGAGATCCCCTCGAAATCATCCACCTCTACCTATGGGGACTAGCTCCGGTCTGCTCTAAAGAAGGTTTCAGATACTATGCGTGCATAGTTGACGATTTTTCAAGGTTCACATGGTTCATCTCTCTTGTTTTCAAATCCGACTTCACTTCAAACTTTGTTTTATTTTGTAAATCAATCGAACGATCTCTTTCTTTTAAAATAAAAAAATGTTCAATGTGATGCCGGCGACAAGTTAGTCGGCCATCACTTTCGAAAATTTCATTCCGATCTGGGTATTCATCAGAGATTTTCCTGTCCATACACGCCTCAACAAAACGGAGTTGCTGAGCGCAAACATGGTCACATTGGAGATGTTGGACGGTGATTCATCTATCAAGCCTCTCTACCTCTCAAATTCTGGGCTGACGCATATGCCAGTGCGACATTCATTATCAACCGTCTTCCGTCTATCACCACCTCAGACAAATCTCCCTATGAACTCATCTTCCAACGTCTACCAGACTACTCTCTGCTTCGTACGTTTGGGTAATTATGCTTTCCCGTCACACCCAATACTCAACGAACTAAATTACAGTTTGTGGCAACCCAATGTGTCTTCGTCGGGTATTCAATTATTCACAAAGGCTACAAATGCAAGGACTTAACAAATGGCAGAATTACGGTATCCAGACACGTCCTATTTGATGAAAATTCATTCCCGTTTGGGAAGAATAACACTACTACGACAAGTCAAGACAGGGAGCCATCAACCCACTTCCGACAACTGTCACCATCACTCCTATCAACGGCGTCTAGACTCTGCTCTACCGTATCAAAAAACATCCCATTACTATCAAAAATCTTCTGCTATCTTCATCGACTGGAACACCAACAATTCAACAAGATTGTGACTATCATACAACAACAACAGAGGAGGCAATTCAGGAAGACAGATCTCGTCGCACGCGAGACCCTATCGACAGGATAAATTCACGGCTGGTACAAGGACCTATACACGATCGAATAAACATCGATCAAGGAGACAACACGAGAAAGTCATCTAGGGTATGTCGACCTCCAGTATGGATGAAGGACTACGATCTGACGGAGAAGACAGCAGAGCAACGACAAAATCTCTCTGCCACAGTCATAACGCGCGTCCCCAAATTCAAACGTAATCGGACTTCCCAAATCAGGTTTATTCGGACTTCCTAATTCAGATTTCACCGGGCTTCCCAAATCAGAGGTAATTGGGTCATCTTAATTAAAAACAATCGGTAGCTCCCCAAATCTCACACAATCGGGAAATCAGATCCACATTTCAAAACACAAAAACCAATCAAATCGGGTCATCACTCGCACCCGATCTTCAACAGTACTTACTCAACACCGGTCTGCAACCTGGCCAAGTCCGGCCAGAAGGAACCCAACTCTGTTAAGGAAGCACTAGCTGATACATCATGGACACTCGCCATGCAAGAAGAGCTAAGAGCACTAGAGCTGAATGAAACATGGAACTTGGAGCCTCGTCAACAATGGATGAATGTAGTGGGTTCACGATGGGTCTTTCACATTAAACAAAATTCGGATGGTTCGCTCGAACGATATAAAGCGCGTCTCGTAGCAACCATCAGAAACACGGTGAAGATTATGATCTAACATACAACCCGCTGGTTAAAGCAACCACCATAAGAACAATTCTTGCAATATCCACCTCCAGGCAATGGAAGCTACGTCATTTAGATATTTGCAATACATTCCTAAATGGAAATTTGGTGGAAAAGTGTACATGGAGCAGCCTCCCGGCTTCACCATGAGATCAACATTAACGGCCAAATCACATGTATGCTGTCTACAAAAAGCCATATATGGCTTTAAGCAGGCGCCCCGGGTGTGGTTACCAAAGGTTGAAGGACTTCTTACGAACGTGTGATTTCTTCAACTCCACGGCCGACTCATCTTTATTCATCGGAAGAAACCAGGAAGGAGTCGTCTACGTACTTATCTATGTAGACGATTTCGTTATAACAGGGGATTGCGAGATGAATGTTCGAGACTTCATCAGTACAGTCTGCAGTCTGCACACAATTTAGATGTCGAGACTTAGAAGAACTATCCTACTTTCTAGGTCTTGAGATGAACACCACTACAAATCATACCAAGATCACACAACGAAAGTACTCACACAACCTCCTAACCAGATTCAAGATGGCAGACTCTAGCTAAACCAATATCTACACCCTCCGCACCAGGATCACATCTTGCAGTCTGGGACACCTCTATCTGACCCAACTTCGTATCGAAGTCTAGTTGGGACGCTCCAATACCTCAATATTACTCGACCGGATATCTCATTTGTGGTAAATCAAGTCTGCAAATTTATGCAGGTACTTACGACCACTCATTGGTAGGCAGCCAAAAGAATACTTAGGTACGTCAAGGGGATAATCGAATATGGACTCGTGTTCACAAGATCACGGATCACCATCGACAGATCTTAATATCTTAGTGGACTCTGACTGGGCGGGGGACCCCGACGACTCGATCGGGTCTTGTATATTTCTCGGGCCGAATCCGGTAGCATGGATGTCGAAGAAGCAACCGACGGTATTGCGTTCGAGTGTCGAAGCCGAGTATAGAGTAATCGCACATGTAGCGGCAGAACTAAACTGGTTCTGTTCATTGCTTCGCGAACTGGGGATCCGTCTGTCAAACACCTCGGTTATACACACAGACAGCCGGTCAGCAATGTTCATGGCCACGAACCTTGTCATTCAGGCCAAAACAAGACAAATCGAGATCAACTATCATTACATTCGAGAATTTATCATTCGAGGGGATATTCGCCTTCAATTTGTTCGATCCGAAGATCAGTCGGCCAACATATTCACAAAAGCACTATCGGTCTCTCTGTTTCAACGACATCGGCAACGTCTACGCCTCACCGGTGTCGAAGGGGATATTAAGGAGAATATTAAAAATACAAGGACCAAATATAAAAGTCACAAAATAAACGTATATAACCACCAACACTGTAAACAATTAATCTTAACAAAGTATTTTACAGATCATTTCTTTCACTGAACTGTATCAGATCCCCTGTTCTTTCTTCTCCAACTCCTTCCTGCCTTCTCCAGGTCAGGAGATCTTCTCAACACTGCCGATCTTCTCAACAGTTACAAGATATCCATTCGATTACACTTCTTGATCCATGCTAAATACTATAGATTCAAATTTAAATATCTTTAATGTCTTATTTTTCTCTCCAGGAAAATCACTAATGGCAATTACCTAATTGATTACTTCTGCAACATGAATAAATACACAATACCATGGCTCAGTAACTAATTGATTACTTCTGGTGCATCAAGACTCTGATGTTTCACTCAAGGACTAAAATTATTATACTAGGCTAAGAACATGTGCAGCAAATTTGGATTTGGTATTATAAATGTAGAAGATATCTGAATTTTATGTACATGCAACTTGTTAGATTGGTAAATGGTGGTTTAATTATAGATAAAGCATTGAAATATAAAATTTCTAAAATCAAATTGTTCTGCCAACTCAAGAAGACAGAAGCCCCTATCTTTTATGATTTCGTTAAGAAAAGCATAAAACAATTAAACATCTTCATCGTCCGTTTTCAATTACCATCATCAATTCATCATCGGTTATTAACTATTACTATGTCTATATATATATATATAAAGATTCTTTTACAAAAAAAAAGTAGGATGGAAAGGAATCATTCATTTTGTACAAAGAGTTGAATGTCTTATCTTAATCCGTTAGTTGCTGATGTCGAAGTATTTTGGATTCTCTGGGAAATGCTGCTCCACTTGCAACTGATCACGACAAACAAAAAAGAATTAATTGGATAAAAATATACTAAGTAAAACCATCAAATAAGCAATAATATACCTTGCCCTCATCAGAATCAGAATGCCTCTGAGGAAAAACAACCCTAAGATCATTGTACAAGTAAAATCGTCTTTCGTCTTTAGTGTCAACCCTGTCCATTTGTGGTGTGCAGAATGGATCAGATTTGCATCTCCGGATGGACTTAGAAGATGTCTTCGAAGTGCAGAGAAAACGAAGATGCAGAGCATAGCGAAGTACACCGCTACTCGACATATTTTCATTAACTTTTGACAGACTATCTACACTTTCCTCTGCATGAAACATTTGTGGACATTCACTTAATCTGTACCTATCAACATCGGTATCTTCTTCACACCCAGACTTTTTCATACAAGTTGCACTTTCACTATCTACTAAACCATCAATTACGTTTGAATGATCATGGCAATCTTTGCAGAGAATTGTCGGGTTTGTCTTCTCAGTGTTCCGTGATTGTTGAAACAAATCATGTTTTTGAATGCCACTTGTATCTGTTGTGCAGAAACTATCAACACAACCAGAAGTCATATTTTTTAAAGCTTCTGAACTTTGATCTGCTGAAACAGTAGAAGGTACATTCTTTTCACTTTTATCCGAACAAGGATGAGTTGTAGTTCCATTTTTTCCAAAATAATCCTTGGTTCGTTCTTTTAAAGAGTGTGAAGCAGCTAATGAAACCTTTTGACGCATAAATGTCTGATTCCCAAATAGCAGGAGGGAAATAATAACAATCAGCGACATATCTTTAACTTCATCATAGATAAGTAAACTCATTTTCTTCATAATATCTTGATAATGTCCTTTATCTAAATTTTACACTATTTTCTTTAAATTGATTATTTTTAATAAATTTAGCAGATAGAAATTTAACATATTTTCAAAACATCTGTTTCCATGTAACGACTCACTCAAGTTATATTTGCAAAAAAAAAAATTACCTTGGTTCCAGCTGGCATGTCGCTCAAATTATAGTTGCAAAAGAATGTATGAACAGGAGTCAACTCGGGGTTGCTTAAAACCTACAAAAATAAGAATTTGAAATTTTAGAATATGTAAACATGTAAGGTTGCATGCATCATTGAGAACATAAGAAGATTAGACATTTCCTGACAATGATAAACCAAATGCATACAATGAATGCATGTAAATAGAAAACTTATTCTTTTGATAGAGAAATAGGAATATAAAACATATTTATTTAAGAATGGACTGAAAATTGCAGTAGTAAAAGTAAATAACCAATGGGTTTAGTCATCGATAATTAATTCTAACAGACTACAGACCTAATTTGTTACATATTGTTTGTCATTAATTTCCTTTGTATTATATTTTTATGTAAAAAACTATCTTTTCTGTCTATCTACCTATGTAAATATTCTTAGGAATGCTCACACAATGCAATCGACAAGAAAATATAGAAGCAACTCTTTACCTCTTGTTATCGTGACAATTAAAAATTATTAACATTAGTATAATTGTTCATGGTGATTGACGACTAGATCACATTAGCGAATGGAAATTCATTAGAAAACTATTGGCTGGGATTACGATATGATAAGACTTTGCTACGAATAAATTGATCATGAAATGATATAGAACAAAATATTGATAAGAGATTAAGAGTGCAAGATAACTTATTTAAAAACTAGTCAAAATTTAATGGTTAAAAATACAATACCAATTGTATGCACCCTTTCATGGGAATGCGCTTACGGCACTTAATGGAGCTAGAGTCATCATTTGTTAAGTTTCTTCTTAATTTTTGACCTTTATGCTTGTTTGTAAGATCAACTGAAGCATAGTACAGCAAGTAGCAATCACCGTCTACACTGGTTACTGAAAAAGGAAGTTTCTGAGTACGAGGTGAAAAACTCCCACCAGTAATATTTAATACAGCTAGAAATCCATCAATTATCTGAAAAGAGAGTAAATGAAATCAGGCATAATTGCACATTTTCAAAATGTTATAAATGCAAATGATTAAAATTTTAAAAAAGGAAACTCAATAAAATTGTACCAACCTGGTTAACTTTGGTAGCAGAGAAGCGTCCTGATAAGAGACACTCTTCAAATGAACCAATTAGAGACCTTCTAACAGGAAGGGAATTAACTTTTTTTACTAATGTAAGGCAATGCGGCTTAGGGACAGAAATAGGATCCCAATTATGGCCTACACTAGAAATGCCTTGTGGGGTACAATGGCTCAAGTTATTTTTACAAACACCAACATCTTCAAATGTACCATTTTCCAATGTATCCTCATCTTCCGTTTCTGGTTTGAAAAAAACTCTAGACTGTTGCTTCTTCAATTCATTGTAGATGGACCCTTCAAATCTTAAATTACTAATTCTTTCAGAACATTTGGGACCAAGAGGAGATAAAGAAATAGGGGGGGAGTTCAGAATTTTATGAGACATATCTATAGAGCTAGTTTCTCTTCTTACATCTATTGGTTCATTGCAGCGAACACTTTCCCATGAAGATAAGCAGTGTGTGTGAAAATTATGGTGGCTGTTCTCAAGCACAGGGCCATCAGTGAAGAAGCAGGAACTGGTTCGGTCTAGCTTATTTTTATATTCTGAATTCTTTGAAGGACATACTGAATTATCTAGAAAGGCATTTTTCCCAATATTAGCTTTCTTATAATCCTTTGATACGAAAGTATTATTCTTTTTAGTAGATGTAATAGAACTGAATTCATCACCAGAAAGATCAATCAAATCCCCATCTAAGTCACTTGAACTAAGCATCACATGTAAAGGTGATAACATGCGTTTTTTAATCTGTGAACCATTGTAATCATCAACACTATCAGCAAACCTATCTGTGATGTAAATACGATTGCTATCAGGTAGAGTTTTCGCTGGTGTATTTGAATCATTATCATCTGATCCTTCGTATTCAAATCCAACCACCCGTGAAAAAGGAGACTGAAGATCATGAGATATTTTGGAAGAAGAAAAGCTTTTTCCTTTTGAATCAATCTTTAAACTATGTAGATCTTCTGTTCCATGACCATTAACACAATATTTACATTTATACGATCCATTAGAGGAATTTAAAAGTTCAGATTTAATATTCCTCTGGTCTTGAATAACTGAAGACACCAAGCACTCCTCAAGCCTAGATTCTGTACTATCCATAGGCAAACCATCATTTTTTTTACTGCTGATACTACTACATTGTGGCACAGATGATCCATACATGTTCTGTGTCGAAGAGAAATCATTATCCATTTCAGAAGACATCTGAGGCAGTCCCATTGTTAAATCCAGTGAAATGCCAAAAACCCTATTATTACACTCTGAGCTCAATATTTTTCTATCTTTTCCTTCTCTTCTTTGCTGTTCTTTTTACAATAATTTTTCCCCTGCACCGGAGTAATCACTCATGAGTCATGATAAAATATTTTGATATCTTCTTGTAGTTGTTTCTCTACCGAATAAAAATACCAAAGAAAAATCACAAAGAAATTTCACTTGATTTAAATTGATATAATTTTTATTCATAATTTAGCAAACTAAAGCATAATGCAAGAAACAACACAAACCCAAAATTATTGCTCCTAAACACTGGATATTGACGGGGTAACTATTGCCTTAAAATCTATCATTTGGGAAAAATTTGAGGGACCAGATTTGCAGCAGAGTATGCATAGATGTATGTCAAATAATCAGAAAAAATGCCATCATATGCTGGCAGGCTTCAACTGGAATAGTAAGCTATAATATATGTGGGTTTATCAAGTCCATTTGTTCAGGAATTCAGCTATGACATTCCTAGACGAGTGATGGATAAGAATTGGAAAAACTTAGAATTTCCTATGGAGAAGTGGCAAACTCCTTCCTTCACATGCAATCATATATGTAGATTTACAAATTTCAGCTAGAAAATCCCTAAAGTGATAAATAAGATCAGGTAATTAATTTGCATTTTCTATGGGGAAGGGGGGATTTCATTCCTTGGAAGATCAGTCAATAAAGGAGGATCAGATCTCAGCAAGGTTTAAAATGTGCTAAGGTGCAGTATGCTAGCACCATGCACCTTATGATATCTTGGGGAACAAGCATGCCTAATGCGCCACATGTATTTTTTTATATGACATGATCACAAACTTTTTAGTTTTTAATACTATTAAATTATGATTAAATATATTAGACTTATATTACTATTAGTAATTTGTAAAAGAAGCTTTCTAAAAGTCTGAACAGACTTCAGAGAATTTGGAAACCTTATATTCCTGTGAATAAGAAAAACAGATGGAAAAAATCATCCATTTTTCTTTTTACCTAAGTAATATTTGGTTAATCAGACGAATCTAAAACCGAATCTGCCTATCTGATTAGTTGAGATGTGGGAAAAGCATGAATCCTTCTGTGCCTAAGGGTGTAAGCATGCATGTGCATATTTTAAACCATGTGACTCAGTGATATCAGGAACATTACACTTGTTTAAAAGATTCCATAGGTTGGTGACCAATGGGATGTGTACATCTTCTTGGAATATATGTAGGAGAGGAAGGTGCTTCAGAGTTCAGAGAGATACCCTATGACGAAGCATTTCTGAGAGAGCTCAACTTGAATCTGGAGTTTGGACAAAATTTTTAATTCACAGAAAGATCATCAATATATGGATGCTTCGTAGTGTCTGGCAATGGAACTTCATCCTAGTTAGATGCCAAGTTGTCAACAGCCTATTTGGCTTCAGATCAAAACTCAGCACCCTCCTGATCCTCTGGCTAAAGATAGAAGGGCAGGTGAAATTTAAAAACAATCTATATGTGTCTGTAAAGCAAACAGAATCAAGGAATGACATTCATGCAGCCTTGAAATATGCCATCTCTTAAGTAATTGCAAATCTGCAACTCACTTCTTTTATTTTTTGGAAGAAAAAAATCCCCATTCAACAATGTTGGAAACCATGAAGGATTTTCCTAGAAAATTCACCTCACAGATCCTCTGTCAAGGACCCCACCAATTAGTATTCATTGGACAGGCATTGGGGTGGGAAAATGAATGAGGTACTGGCTAGAATCATAATTGTTTCTAGAAATGCCTTGAGACTTGAACTCTTGCTAATGCAACGAGAATATGTCCTAACTGGAGAAAATAACTGCAGAAAGCTAGGTCAGGATGCCTTAGCATCATGACTTAGGCACCCCAAGGAATAGGGATTGCACCTACTGTTCTTGATACTTCTTTGAAAGTTAAGAATGCACCTAGTGTATTCCAGATCAACATCCTTCTTTTACATTTTTGGTTCTGTAACATTTTTTTTGGTAGCAATATAATTACCTGATTGCATAAAAACATGAAGCAAGATAAATCTTAGTTATCTTACATATTTTTGAATATTTTTCAAATTTCTCGATTCTGGATTCACAACAGTCTGAACTAATAATGTTCAGAATCCAGAATGAATGAAAAGGATAAAGCTTTTAGCCTCCATACCAGCATCGAGTAAGGAATCGGAGATTCATTTTCTTGTGGACCCGATTCACAACCCTGTAAATGAAGAAAAATAAGATATCAGAAGAAGAATATATGTCTGTTACTGCCTAAAGAATAAAGAGCACCATTGCAGAAAAAAAGTATAACAACGATGAAGTCTGAAATCCACCCTGTATATCTAGAAACAACGAATCCATCTTAAAATGAAGTAAATCAAAACTCATCTACGCAGTTTTGCAGAAGAATCCGATGCACATTGGAAAAAGAAAATCGCATATCAAGCCTAAACTCTCAGGAGACGAAGATGAGAAGGCAGAAGAAGAAAAACGATGCCTAGAAGTTAGAACGAGGATAGATGAAAAAGAAAGCAATCCATTTCCAACAGAAGAAGCATCCCAAACCGAATCAACGCCGAAAGTGAAAAACTTCATTCACCCCCTTTCTTAACCTTCTCCCATAAAAATACACATTTCTGATTTTTCCTTCCAACCACAAACCATTCACACAATATTTTTAAAAAAAACACAACCATATAAATAAAATAGAGCAAACCGCCAATCATTTCTCCCAAAAATCACCATCAATTCTCCCAGAAAACAACCAAAAAATTAAGGGGGAAATCGACAACAACAGAAATTCCAAAAAAAGAACAGACGACGCCGAAATAGAAAATCTCTTCCGATTGCAGTGATCGGATGGCTGTCTGCCTGTGTGTGTGTTCTAGAGAAGTCCAGAAAAATCTGTGATCCGAACTCATCAGTCAAAAATAAGTCACACTCAGCAGCAAACCTCTCGTCACTAGAAACCAACGGCATCCATCGCCGGTGCCGGGATCCCCCTCTTCTTCTCCGGAAGCAACAGAAATCTCTTTTCCCTTCTTCCTCCTCCACTTCCTCTACTCCTTTTTCTCTCACCACTTTCAATTTACAAACGAATCCATAAATCTCGTTTCAATTTATATTTATGTCCAAATATCGTTTTTTATTTATCTTATCCTCTACTACCTCCATACCTTATCCTACTCCTCCCTTACTCAAATGTAATAATACAATATTAATATGGTTTAATAAATTCATTTTTAATTTTTTATGTTAAAAATTAAGGTAATTTATGTTGAGGGTTCATGATTTTATTTTTATTGTGAAAAATTTTCTACTTTTAAAAGGGTAAATAGTAAATATTATAAATTTGAGTTTTTCTTTAAAAATAAATAAATTTCAACGCTCTGATTGTGGATTGACTAAAATGAACCGAAGGAACAACAGAAACCGTCGAAATAACCGACACGACTACACCTAGCTACAATTATATAGTTACGGAATCTATCTTTCAGACACCACGGTAAAATTAAAAAAAAATCCAGAGTATATACCCTCGATTTTTCAAATATTTACAAACTCTGCCGCTCATTCAATGGATGAATCTGACACTTGATATGCCACGTGTCGAACGTTCAAAGGTGGGGAGGTATTGCCACACTCATGTTTGTGGTTATTGAATGTCTTTTTATCATCAATATCTTTTTTCTAAATGATTTAAAAAGATGTGAAATAAAGAGATCTATTCTAGTGAGAATTAGGTATTTGAGGACTATGTGAGAATCAAATCACGACCGTTGAAATGTCTACATAGAGATTTTTACCCCTAAATGATTTAAATAATAAATAATATAAATCATTATTAGATTTAAATGTAAGGGATAAGATGCAAAATTATCATTTTTATAGTTCTCATTAAAAGCTGACCCGTGAGATATATAGTAATTTAAAATGATCTCTCATAAACAATTCAATTAACCTAATTGATAACTGTCATTATTAAAGTGATTGGATTATTGAAAATTCAAAATTTAAATCTCATTGTATGTATTTTAATTTCTATTTACATATGCATCACGTACCTACAGGATAGAGCTAGATCAAGCACGACAGAACGTGTTGAAATCCAGTGCGTCCATCGATTTCAATCTTTCATTTATTCAATCATAATTTGAATAACCATGCTTAGTTTTTTTTTTTTTTGAATAAATTATTTTATATATTAAGAGAGAGAAAATTATGGTTTACAAAGGTTCAACATACAAAAACAATTGATTTAAATATAGTCATATTTACTTTCTATTTATTCTTTATCTAAAGAGATGGGTTTGTCCGGCAGTTAATCAATCTTAACTTCCTTCTTCCACCCTGTTGTGGATCACTGAATCAGCAACCGAAGATCATCCCATCCCATGCTTAGCTAAATCTTTCAGCATTGTTTGTTTAAAGCTATAATTAGAACAATATGTCTTTGTCAAATCTTTTTCTTATCGTTCTTAATTTCTTCTCCAAACTAACACGCATGAAGAATTGAGTAATCCATTTTCTTAATCAAATCCCAAACGAAAAGTCTAAAGATGTAGATGAAATCATTTTAAATATCGACATTAATTATTGATGTTAGATTCGTTTTTTTATCTGAAATGTATGTTTGATTAATTCATATGGTTTGTAGTTGGAGATTACTTTAAAACTTGTGTTCCAAGATAAGTCTTAAAAAATATTCAAACATGGTATATAGATTATAATGAGAATCTAGTGTTTTAGTACTTCTTGAGTGACAAACACTTCAATAATTGTTAATTTGCTATGTGATTATGGTGTCAATTAAAGCTCGACTCGACGGGTTCGACATGGAGACAACTAGTCAATCAAAACACTATTCATAAAGTCGTTTTTCATTTTTTTCCAGTAGTCTTTAATATCGATATGATTGCGTCTGTATATATTCGTCTGTACTACTGTTTCATTTGTACTACTGTACATATTCGTCTGTACTACTGTTTCAGTCTGTACTACTGTTCTGATTTGTACTACTATCTGAATTTCTAAACCCTAATGGGTTCTGGAAAAAACGAAGAATGAAGAGGAAAGACGAAAATAAATAAAAAAACTAAGCAAAAACATTGCTAATGAACAACCTAAACTAAGCACAACCTAGGGTTTGAACAACGGAATCAGATGAACTACGCGTTAGACAGGAGATTGAGAAGGGTTGGGGATTTGCTTCGAAGATTTGCAAACAAAATCCCCATGCCATTAACGAAAAGATTTTATAGCTATGATGTCTTAGCATGCACCTATGTACTACTAGTAGTATTTATTTACCGAACTACCATCCACAAAATCTAATCTATTACAAAAAAACCATCACTGACACCTACGTACTGACAACTATCACTAACTTTCGAGGATCAAACGACCACCGAGCTTTTGATACAGACAGAGTAAACAGTGTTTGACGTATCTGATTCCTACCGTATATATATATATATATGGTAAGTTTTCTGTGTATCGAATTTCAATGCGCTAAAAAATTCTGACTATTAGATCGACATTTCGTCGTACATGTATTCGTGTCTTGTGCAGTATATTAATTTAGCTATTGGATTAAAAATCAATGGACAGGATGCAAACGGTGCATTTTGACGCACCGACGTACCTGAAAATTAACGTATATATATTTTTTAGATTTTTTTTTTTTTTGAACGAGCTGAGTCCGAAGTAGGTAGGATAACGTGTCTCCTCCTATTAAGGTGGTCTGTATTAATATATAGGACCTAAGTTGTCCCCTGGGGTCGGGCCTTAACGTTCCTGGTCATCACAGTGGGCCGGGTCGAATCTAGGGGTGTTTTCGAACCATCGTCATATTGGATTAATGGTCTACTAATGTTATTATTGGAAGTGAGCAGAGGTATCATCAGTTTCAGATTTTTCAACAATTTTACTGGAATAATTTAATTGGGTCTACTTTTGGAAAATAAAACTAGTATTTTTAATTATTAATTTTTTTTCAAAGTTGGTTAATACTTAATCTTCACCGACCGCACCTAATTGAAATATGAGAAAGAAGAGGATGCGAGAAATAAAGAACCATGATAAGTTCCGATGATCACCGGAGAAGAGAGACGAAGGAAGGAGATAGGAGGAGACTGATGGTCGGAATATTACATAAGAAAATTCCTATGGAAATATGTTATATGAGTCAAAAAAAACGACACCTTATTCTCAACTGTTCGTTTTTTTGGTTCACCTGAAAATTGTTCACTTTCGATAGTGCTTTGTTTGGTGAAGAGATCGACACGGTATAGTGTCATCACAAATGATCGTACACAGACTTATCAAATATGTCATCACAAAATTGTAACAAAGAAGACAATAACCCGCCGGAAACAATAAAAAATGTGTCGGGAATAGCTAAGATACCATGTGAATCGAATCGAATCTATGGATCTTGGATTTAGTAATACGTGTGAATGATGCAACAGAATTTTCAACAGTTAATTACTATATATATGGAAGGAGAAACAATGTTGATTTTCTTCCTCTAATGGTTTCTTGATTTTTTTAATATCAAATTCACTTTTTTTGACCAACGGTTTCTTCAATGACAAACTGTCTGCCAATGGTTTCTGAGGTCATCAGTGACACATAACACAGACTAGTTCAGAGGTTCGATCAGTTGTTTATTGTACGAGCTCTTGATTTAGGGTTTAGATGCCACAGTAGTAAACCTATTGATCTGGTTCATGAGTCTGTGTCGTACGATCATCTGTATTAATTTCCTCTAATCTTGGATTAGCTAGGGAGTTATCCTCAGATACTAAGGTTACCAAACGTATCATATAACGGATGGTACATTTCTACAGGTAGAAAGACTTAACTTCCGGTGATATATCAGAACCATATAATATATCACTGGTCAAATCGTGATAAAAAAGTATATACAGAGCAAGACTAAAACCCTAAACTTTTAACAACCTTAATAGTTACTAATGGTGTGTGGGCTCGCGTTAGGGGGCTCACACACAACTCTCTAGTATTTCTCCTAGTGATTATCAGCCCCCTCCCCTGTTATAGGAGACCCTCCTGGGTCCTGCGGTCTGTTTAGTCCATGGTCCGTCTGGACGGGTCATGGTACGAACAGTTACCGTGACCAATTGAGCTAATCTCCGAAATATGGGTGAGAATGAGACGCAGAATGGAGTGGGTCGTTAGTGTTATTCACTGCCATCCTTCTTAATCAGTGTTATAATCAGTATATACTATCTAGGGTTTGGACGGGTATGGATCAACTTTTCTTTTAAACAAAGTCAGTCTAGGTTAATTATAATCAAACAAGAAAACCGTTTAGAAATAAGACGAGCTCCTCGTTATTCTGGCTCGTGTCGTGTTTTTTTATAACATGCAGACCGTATCTTTTTACAAAATGTAAAAATACATACTTTCAGATAATTATATACCAGAGTCATGTAATATATCATCAGACAAATTATAGTCGTATTTTGTGGTTTACCGAAGATTGAAGAGTAAATAAAATAGAACCGTAGACTTTTTTTGAGTACCTCGCTAGTCGCTACAAGATATAAAAATATTTATCTTCGAAAGATATACCAGAACCATATAATATATCATCAAATAAATCATAAAAAATATACAAGACTCGAATCTTGAACCTCATAAATCTTAATAATTACTGTGACTAGTTAAACAAAGTACAAACAGAAGTACAAACTAGATTCGAAGCCCATGGTATTTAAAATGGAAAATCCAACACGTGTTTTTATCTTTCGATATTAATAAACACGTTTTCCACGTTTGTAAATCTTGAGCGTCCCATTTTCGTAATTTTCCCACGGACCCACTGTTCCTTAAAAAATTGACCAAACCACCCGAATAGCTACCCGATCCACCAACCGAGTAGGAGGATAAAGCAGTCAATTCACTTTATTAAAAAAAAAGATTAAACACGTTGTGTTATTAAGTTATTTGAATCTTGTTGGTCTCCATACTATCGTTGACTTGGTGTTGGATTTTCACATGTATAAAAACACCACCTAAACCCTCCCTTTTGCTTCCCATATCACCACCACACTTCTTTCGTCTATAGTCGTCTTCGATCAATTCATCTGAAATGAAGGGAGAAGAGATCCGGCCGTTGGTGGAGATAGATTTCCTTGGGCTCGATCAGAAGCCACAACACCACCAACCACCACCGCCAGTGCGTTCGAATTTCGTAAAATCAATCAAAGGTATTCAAGAAGCTGTGAGTCTTGATTTGCTCCGATATGTGATTTCCGGTCACAACGATCCCCAAACTAGTCTTCAACTCTCTCAAACCCCCATCAGGTACGTCTGTCTGTATGTCTGTCTGTTTGTATATATATCACTTTTCATCAACTGTCCATTCACAAGCTCCTCTCTCTTTCTTTCTTTCTATACAGAACTGCTTCGTTTGGATTTCTCTACAACGGATCGAACTCTGTCTTTCAGACTACTACCGACACGGCTGAGGATGTGATGAAGATGACGGAAAAAGAAAAGTTCCAACAACAAAGAGGACTTCTAATGAATGAATTCAATCCTACCGGAGGTATGTACACAAATAAATAATCTCGTTCCTCTAATTTTCCTTAAGATCGATTGAATAGTCCAGGTCTGATTTTCACGTGTTTTTCAGATATGCCGCTATTCAGAACGCAATCGCTTCAGAGATTCTTCCAGAAGAGAAGAGAGAGGTTGAAATCCGTCGCTCCATACCCTACAAGAGAGCAATTTCCGCGTTGTTCTTCGACCGCATCTTCGTGTTCTTCTAATTGCTGACCTTCAAACAGTAGTAGATAGCTAGTTAGCTAAGTTCGATTGGCCGGAAGGGTTTGACTTATTAATTTGGTGTAAAATTAGTTACGTTATTTAATAAAGATTGAATATAAGATCCAAAAAATTCAAAAAAAGATCAATAATTATTTGTATAATGTCATAATTTGGAATTGAGTAAGTTGACTTGAGAACATAATAGTCAACAAACGGATAATAGAAATTGCAATATTAAAACATGATTTCGTGATCGATTTTAAACACGGGTTGAAAAATTGTGTTTAATATTTTATTTAAAAACTAATTAACTTATTAATTAACATCGAGTACGGTCAAATCCCACTGGTTATGAAAAATCTGTCATACAAACACTACAATAAAACAGTGAAACAGCCACGGTCAAAATCATTGGCTAAATGACAAAATCCGTGACTAAATTGTAGGTCTGGTGGCTACTGATTTTTTACCACGAAAAATTCGTTATACAGGCTTGGTTATTTTTTTGTAGTGAAAATAAGAGAGGATTCAAACTCAATTAATTATCTTTACTTATAATTGATTACATCTTACACTGAAAGATTAACTCAACTGATCATAGTAACTATTAAAGTTTCATATCAGTTCGAATTCGCTGTGTAAATTTTTACCACACTGATATATCATCTGTTTATAAAAAAATGACCACTCTTCGTAATTTTATAATTAGAGCTAGTTTCAGATGAGAATCTAATACTATTTGAGAACTTCAGAATTCAAGATTCAAGTTTGTATGAACTTTTTCACTAGATTTACCTATATATGTGATTATGGTATATCATTCGGAGGTAGACAATTTTTTGAATAAAGCCAGTATAGATTAATAAAAATAGGATACCGGTTTTATAATACTGCACAACGAGACTAAAACTCTGAACCCTCAGAAACCTTAATATATAGTTACTGTAACCAGTTGAGTTAATCTCCCTAGCTTGGTAATATATGAGAGAAGTTGATTTTTAATCTAGCGACGATTCATCCAAGAGCTCGATCCACACCTTGGTATATATCGTTCGGTACTTTGGTCGATAAGTTCTACATACGTATTTGACGAGAACACTACTGACGCTGACATATTGGCGGCCATACCGCCAGTGTACAATCACTAGATAGATATGAGATCCATCCCTGACTCCTAGCCCACTTTCTTTTTTGAGCTTGATCAGTTTGCGAGAGTGTCACCACGTCTGGAGAAGACAACAAAGCTTTTCGCAATGTTTATTTCGACTGTACTTGATAACACCAAAGAGTTCTGGTTCTAGTTCTAGTTCTAGTTCGAGTTGAGTTTGATGTTTCATAATAAGATTTTATCATTGTCGTGCATTGTAAACATAATTTAGAACTAGGGGTATATATGAGTAAATTAGAATTTAGCACTAAAGAATCATAATAAATGAGTTATTTGAGTATAAATATATAATTTTCCCAATCCTAGTATAAAGTCAACTATTTCCAGACGCCACTCTACCTGAAAGTTCCAAACGAAACCCTAATTCTCAGACCTCGAAATCTGTTCTCACACTGGAGTCAAACACTGGAGTCAACTCCAGTCTACTCCGAGACTCCGACATATATTCCTCGTCATTTTCGATTTGGATCTTCCGGTAATACTCCTCTGCCCACCGGCAACACTCTTCCGGCAAGGTATGTTTCGTACGTACGAGTTACGACATATCTCTCTCTTCTCCGTTGAATATTTTGGTTTATCTAATAAATCATAACGTTGTTTTGGATTCCAGATATCGATCCGACCGATGGATCCGATGTTTAATGAACAGATCACGAACAAGATTCTGTCGCACCTGAGTTTGGAGGAAGCTATCTGCACTAATTTATTATCAAGGCATTGGAGAGGCAAGTGGAGATCCATGTCGGATATCGTCGTCAACGAAGATTCCTTTCCGAGGATCGGAGAAGACGAAGATGAATACATAGAGAAGGTCACTAACAAAGTGAACCATCTTATATTGCTGCACAAGGGCGATATAAAGAGATTCGAGATCAATAGTTGCATCCAAGCCTCGCCGCGGCTGAGTTCGTGGCTACATTACTTGATCGAAGCCAACGTCGAACATCTTAAGCTCAACTTCACCACCAAACAGAAATATGTGATCCCATTTTCGGTCTTTCGCTACCGGAAACTGGAAACTTTGGATATCAGTAGATGCAAAATTGAGGTCCCTTTTCCTGGATCCATTAATTTTCAAGCTCTCACTCATATTTCTTTCAGAAATGTCAAGTTTCCGGAGCGATTCGATGACGTCAATATGCTCACAAGATGCTGCCCCCTTCTCACCCATTTTTCCATTGTGGATTGTGGATGTATAATTGTCGACATACATAGCCGGAATCTTCAATCTGTCAATATCGTTGGCGACTATATAGGTTTAAATTTTCAATATAATTCCATGATCAAGTCGGCGACTATCGCTCTTACTGAAAATACTGCCTGTCTGTACACCAATGTGTTCAATCGTCTCTTAGATGTCGAGGAACTTCATCTTATGGGATTCTCCATCGAGGTAACTAATGATTTAATTTAATTTCAGCAATGAAAATTTTAATTCATCAAAGAAAAACTCATATATAGTTACTTAATTTCTACTTAAATTGATCAAGCTTTCTTCCTAATTTTGTATGTTTATCTATTTCTAGCTATTTCTAAAATTCGAACAAATGCCGGTGCCGGAGTTTGAGTATAACCGGATGAAAACGCTCCGCATTGACTGGACTCTGGACAATTTCAAGGCAATTGAATTCGCTGTCTACTTCTTTAGGAACGCTCCTGCATTGGAAAATCTTCACATAAATGTAAGTACGCAATCAATAGATCTCATTTCGTTAAGGTTAGGGTTAGGGTTAGATATTACTTTACACACCAATATTAATCTCTCTCTTTATATATATATACAGTTTTGGTATAAAGAAGGTGATATTGAAGCGGACTCGGTCGATAATGAAGAAATAGAAATGGCAGAAGAAGAAGCAAAATATAAAGGAAAAGGGGTTGCATCCGAAGAAACCATTGATCTTCCGCTTGAACTTTACTTGAAGAAGTTACTGCAAGAAAGTGGTTTCTTTGCCACCTTTGAACACCTGGATAAGATGGTCTTGGAAAACGTTTACGGCACCGATCTTGAAATAATATTCATCAAACATGTCCTTGGCAATGCGCCACAACTTGAAGAAATCAACATCACACTGGAGTCCAGAGTGCTTGATACCGGATTCGAAGCAGAAATCAGTGATTTTGCAAAAGAACTGGATTCATTTCCCAAAGCTTCTCCAGGTGTCGAAATCATTATTCAGTAGTTGAATATGCTTGCGGTTCGTCGTTTCTCGCCCGCATTCTTGGTTCAATTTGTTTGATTTATACATTGCCATGACTGCCTATTGATTGTTTGTAATAAATATTTCTGGTCGAACATTGATTATCGTAATCATGATCGGAAAAAACTAGGGCTTTCTTGATTGTTCACCGTAAAATTATTGCGGATTGATAACTGGTGATCGGTAATGGTCACTCAGTAATAATTTAGAACTTTAATTTTCTTTAATGTTATTTATCATTTCTATTATAAGTATGCATCGATCTTGTAATAAAGGATATGATTTTTAAGTTAATAAGAAAGAGTTCTTTCTTTTATTCTTTCTTCCTTTCTGATTGACGACTCAATCACTACACGAAAACTGGCTTGAAGGAAATGACGGATCAAAAATGAGGGAAATTCTCTCATTTTTGTTCGGGATAAGAAATGGAGGAATTTTTGTCTTGGAGATTCTCTCAGTCGGATTGAGGGCACAATGAACAAGGTGGAATTTGGCATGATTTATATGAAGTTCTCGCAAAATTATGCGTCAAATCGTTTGTATGTGCAAGCCTTTGATCTAAGTGAGATATTTTATTTCATGATAGCGACACTACAAAAAAATTGATCTTTTGCGACCAACTTTTACGATCAACTTTAATAATTAATAATCTTATTTTTTACTATCAACTATAATTAACCCTAGTTTTAATATGCGAAAACTATTGTTTATTTTATTAATTTTGAATTCTCCATCCCCTTAATTATGCTAACAGGCGGCTAACTAATCTAGATATATAATAGAACCAGGATCAAGTGTTATCCTCGATCATGACCTTTAAAACCCATCTAAAGGACTAGGATTTATAGAGCGCACCCAGTTGCGCCTGCACGCATCAGATCCTCCACCATAAATAATATCCAGATACATAATTCCGTCACTTTTGTCCCGCCAATTTTGTTGCTTTTGATCAAAAAAATGACAAAATTTTCGTCACTTTTGGTCAATTTTCTTGCATCATCTTCCATCTAAATTAAAGATGTCCGTTCGTCTATAGATTCAACTAAATCCTCAAAAAGCATTCAATATTATAATATCTTAACTACATAAGCACGTCACTAATGATTGATCCATTATAGAAATTAAATATGTTTCTTGATCCATGTCATAGGCTAGCTGACCATGAGTCGGATAAAGTGTTACCCCAACTTATACATGACCGGATCAAGATCGATGATCGATCGCCCCGATCTAAATTTACCCATGTTTGGCCAAGGCATCAATAATAATAGCGCCCTACGACTAATTATACTGGTACATGACACGCATGCCTAGTTCCCCAATAAATGGCCTGTAAAAATCTGTTTTTTTTTTATATCGAGAATAGCAAGATATTATGGATATCCAAATAGGAAATAAAGAGTTAGGGTTGTTGGAGGGATGAACGAAGGCAACATCCGACAGATTGGATTCACCATCCATTGCCGACGAGATCGAGATGATCTTGAGAGCCATTGCAAGATGATTAGGAGCACACGTAGAGAGAAACGTATGATTTTAGCAAATGAAACTTGTATTGATTGCTATGAATAGATGGATATTTATACAAGAATTAACAATAACAACCCACTATCTATTGAGTGGGGGTTGTTATTTGTTATAAAGAATATAATTTAATTATATATAAATCTATATTCAATACCTTCCCTCAAGATGGCATGGGTTGATCAACGACGCCAAGCTTGAACTTTATCTCAAGGAACCGTGATGAGGGCAGTGGTTTTGTAAAACCATTTGCGATTTGGTCCCTTGTCGATATATGTGTTACTCGTAATATTTCATCCTTGATTAATTCTCGTACGAAATAAAAATTGAGCACCATGTGTTTCATCCTAGAGTGAAAGATCAGATTATGTGTCAGATGTTTTGCTCTTAGATTATCTATCCACAATTGGGAACAAGTAACCTGTATTACCCGAAGTTCTTTTAGCAGATTTCGTATCCATACCATTTCCAAAGCAGCATCAGCAAGAATACGAAACTCAGCCTCCGTGGATGACCGTGCAACTGTGGGTTGTTTCTTGGCTGACCATGATACTATACTCTTTCCGATAAATATAGCGAATCCTTTCGTACTTCGTCGATCATATGGACATCCGGCCCAGTCTGCATCCATATATGTATCCACTCTATATGATGGTGATGGAGTAAACAAGATTCCACACGTACTTATACCTTGTAAATACCTCAAAACCCGTTTTGCCGCTACCCAATGTAATGTGATAGGGTTTTGCAGATACTGACATAGTTTGTTGATCACAAATGATATGTCAGGCCGAGTATTTATCAGATACAGAAGAGCTCCAACCGTGGATCGATACAAGAGGTTATCTTCGAAGGGCACTCCATCAGTTGCGTTTAATTTCATATAAATGAAGGCGTGGGTGTCGGTGCAGATTTGGTCTTGTCCATTTTTGTTCGACTAAGTAGATCGCACGTATATCGATGCTAAGATAGAATATAACACCCGGTAGAACTTACAGGTGTAAATTCCATTCCCAAGAAAAAACAGAGCTCTTCCATATCTTTTAGTGTGAATTCCTTTATAAAACTGCAATAAGACTGGTAATATCTGATATAGATGATCCCATGATGACGATGTCATCTACATAAATGAGCATGAAGATTTGAGAAGTTCTTGTGACTCAGATAGAAAGCGATGCATCTGAACACGTACTGCTAAAGCCAACCGATTTGGGAAAATTGCTCAGTCGATCGTACCACGCTCGAGGTCATTGGCGGAGTCCGTATAGTGACTTGTGCAGTCGACAAACTTTGGTTGAATGATCTTTACTCACAAACCCGGGAGGTTTGATAAGTAAATGATTTTATAGGATTTATATATAATTACAAAGGGTTTATCAAGTTAGATATTTGACAAATTCTGTCCCGGACCTATTCTTGACCCGTTCAAAATGATGGATCAGGAGAGCTTTGCCGTCGAATGCACATCAACTATTATATATTAATTTTTAATCAAGGTGATAAAGAAATACTAATAAATTATATTATTCAATTAACCAATATAAATGTAATAAATATAAAATATACCAAGAGATTTGTCTATATATTGAAATTTTCTCTAAAAACCATTTTTCAAAGAAGATTCAATACAAGATATGAAATCTTCAATGGAGAGTAATACACCTTTTCAAACCCAAATTGACATGCCTATGGAAGATGAAGAAATGCTACTATCAATTGAAGAAATAAACGAGTTATCTTTAATCGCAACAAAGCCGACGAAAGAAAAGTATTTTGCCACCGAATGCATCCAAAAACTCCGACCAACATCAGATGTAAGCATGTGTAGAATCCCCAATGAGCTTCAAGCTACTGATGGTGTAGAGTCTTACTACAAGCCCAAAGTCATTTCTATCGGACCATACCACTTGAAGAATGCAAAGCTTTGTTCTAGTCAAAAATTGAAGTTGCAATACCTCAGTGATTTGCTTGCTCGTAGCATGGAGAACAATCTGAATAGGTACATGGATGCGATCAAAGGTGTGTATCTATATGAAAAAGATAAGTATTGTGATCTTGATACTTGTGGAGTATCTAAACATGAGTTTATGAAGATGTTGGTTTTGGATGGTTGTTTTCTTGTCGAGTTACTGTTGAAGCATAATGAAGGTTGGTTGACGTTTCCTGGAATAGATATTCATGAACTCAACCATGATTTGATACTTATCGAGAATCAGATACCTTTTTCTGTTCTCAAAATTATATATGAAAATACAGAATTGGGGGTACAACACCAAAGGTTCAATTTCTTTGACTTAGTAGTCCGTTACCTACACAACGGAATGGAGGAAACTGGTGCTTACAAAGAAGAGCAAAAGGTCGATCACCTTCTCCATCTTCTTTATATATGCCGGTCGGATAGACTTGAACTGATACCTACTCTCCGGGTTGGCATCTTATCCTATTTTCGATTTTTTTTGCTATTTCAGAAAAAAATTCACACATTAGCCTTGTTGCTCTACTGCTTCTTCATGCTATTTCTTGAAAAGATTTACGAGAATCACGATCCATATGTGAAGATAATGATTATTATATCCATGATAATACTTTTAGTTGTGTGGATGACGATATACATCTGGGGTTCATATGTCTTCGTAGGACTTGTGTATTTGGTTATCTGGATAGTTGAACACATATTCAAATTTCTTAAGAGGTCGACTGCGAAAGATATCGGAATGACTTCTCCTTTGGTACATGGTCTAGCACCTATTCCAACAATAAGAGAAATTACTTATGCTGGAGTACAATGGTCAGATATCAGCTATTCAGTCCCATACAAGATGACGTTTAAGTCCAAAATGATGCATGCTGGATCGATGGAGATAAATGATAATAGCTTCTCTGAGTTTGAGAATTTGTTACTCTATGAACAAATTTACTTCATACCTAGATATCAAGGTGATGAGACTGAAGATCAGTTATTTTATATTTCATCCTACATAATGTATATGAGAAACATGGTCGACACAGATAAGGATGTAAAATTGCTACAAAAACATGGGATTTTGAACATTTTGTCGAGTTCAATCAAAGTCGATGAAATAAGGGATTTTTTTGGGAAGAAAAGGTCATGGTTGGTTCTCAACAAATCTCATCAGAAAAAAATTAATTCTCGATTTAAATCGCTCCAAAAGTTCGTTCATAAAGGGCACTGCAAACGTAGAACCAAACTAATAAAGGACTACTTCGGAAGCTCATTGGTGATTTTTACTTTTACTGGTTTCATGATTGTTACTCTTCTTACTTTTCTTGCAACTCTTTACACTGTAAAGGGATTTTACAAGTAAATTATCACACTACAAGAAAGCGACGGTTTTTGATCATTAGGGACGGATTCTGGTCGTCTCTAAAGATCGTTTTTCTTGTAGTGTCAGTATTGTTTGTATTGATTATATATATGCATTTGGATTCAATTGTATATTTTCTTTAAAAGTTTGATATATTCATTTGTTTCATTGTAATGGTTTCATTTTCAAAATGTATAATATTTTGTTAAAGTTGCGCATAAATATTTCTATGTTGTAAAATTTGAGAAAAATTACAAAAACTTCTATGCATATGTGACAATTATGGACACCTTCTGATTGTCGCTCCCTTCTTAGATAGTTACATGTATATGTTGAAGATCAATCTAGAACCGACGAAAAGTGGGTGAAGAGATGAGCTCCGATCAAGTGTGCGAAAAGTAGATCTCAAGAATCATAACAGTAGGATTTGAAGAACGCAGGTAATTGTTTTAACTATATCTTTAATTGACAGTTTATCATTTGATTTAGGGCCATGTAAGTCATCTTGTATCATCAAGATCTATTTATCTGTAAACATCAATAAATAGAGTGGAATTGATTGGCTAGGGTTTGATTCCATTTTATGGAAGCTTTTGAAAAAAAAATCATTCTCTAAGGGAATTTCAATCTTGAGAAAATCTTATTACAATCATATATTATTTTTCAGTGTTCTTTTTCTCTTTTTCTACTCATTTAATCTTCAATATTTTCCACAATACCAACCTCTGTCTATGTAAGGTTAGTGCTAGAAACTTGGAGAGTGAGAAAAACATCAAGCGACATCAATAACTTCTATTTTTTTTAGATGGGATTAAGAATCTGTTTGAAGTATTTTCAATTTATTTGCAATTTCTCTACTTTAAAAGTAATAAATTATATTCTTGGATTATTTCACTTCAACCCAGTTGCTATATTTAATCTTTCATTGATACCCACGAGCTGACACAACATCCCAGGCGACGCTTCGACTTCACTTCATTATATGGTTTGAAACAGGTTTCCAGAATATGGTTCACAAAATTAAAAGTACTAAAACAATTAGGCTTCAACCAAATAAAATCAGATTATGCCCTCTTCAACAAGATTAATTGAAAAAACAAAACCTTTATTCTTGCTTACGTAGATGATTTATTAATCACAGGTAACAATCTCAAATTAATACTTGAATTAAAGAAAAAATTAACAAATTTCTTCAATATCAAAGACTTAGGAAAACTAAAATATTTCTTAGGCTTAGAATTTACTAAAATAAAAGAAGGAATATTTTTAAATCAAAGGAAATATGCTCTGAAAATTCTTGAACAAAATAATTACATACAAAACAAAACAGATATAATATTTCTCAACCAAGAGAACATCCACTATATAATTCATTTAGAGCACACACAAAACAAAAAAGATAAAATACTAGATGATCCTACGGAATACAAACGGATAGTCGGAAAACTAGTATACTTAACAGTAACTAGACCCGACATTACATATGCCGTAAACAACTTAAGCCAACATATGGCAAAACCAACAGAAGAAGACACACAGAAGGTACACAAAGTTCTAAGATACATAAAAGGCTCACCAGGACGAGGACTCTTAATTCTTCTCAGGCTCAAGCACCTCATGTATCGAAGCCTTTTCAGACTCCGATTGGGCTTCTTGTTCCAGCACACGAAAATCAACTATATGAGTGATAATTAGTTAATTACAATACTTAGTTTAATTAGTTGGTAGTTATATTAGTTGATATTAGTTTAAGTTGGTTATGCTTCAATACTTGTATAAATAGAATTTGTATTTCACAAGTTTATTCAATTCGATTGTTCTAGTCTTTACAATACTCACATAGTATCTTTCGCGAGAGTGTTGTGATCAATCTTCCGTTGCTGATCGAATTTTGGGTTCAAGATGGACAACAACGACATGGCTAATCCTTTCATGGTGAACATAGGGAGATGCATTCGACATCCATTGGAAGCATTAGACAACTACCTATTTTGGCGTTCACAGATGGAAGACTTGTTAAATCTGAATGATTTAATGGGAATCGTCTCTACTGATCAGGTAATACCGGAGAAAATTATTGCCGATAAGGTGAATCCGGAGTATACGATCTGGCAGAAAAGAAATTGGCTTGTAATGTCGTGGATTAAATCATCAATTGGCAAATCAGTGGTGTCAATCTTGATTAATGAAACGATTGCATCGAAGGTATGGTTGGATCTTGAGAAAAAATTGTCTCCAAGATTGGAAGTTTATTCAAAGACGATCAGGGATCGACTGAGTACGATGAGGAAAACTGATGAACTAACGATGATCGAATATCTGCTGTCGATGCGTTCACTCGCCGATAACCTAATCGGATCAGGTTCACAGATATCCGATAGGGCGGTCATTAGGTATGTTCTAGACGGTCTTCCGGAAGAATTTTCCCCCTTTGCTACAACAATCAACGCCTAACGATCGCTCTTCTTCGACGATGTATACCATCTTCTGATTTCGGAGGAATTGATGATCAAGCGTCGGAGAGACTCTTCCGCGTCTGTTGTTGGGAAGACATCGGCATTTGCTGCCCAATCGTCGCGTTCTAGCAGAGGTAAGAAATTCTTTAATCGTCGTGGTGGTAAACAGGGGGCAGGTAGATACAATGATGGTCATCAAAGAGGGTCATTCCAGAGAGGATATTCTCATAATAATCGCCCACAATCAATGCACCAAACAACTGCTCCACCATAGTCGATAGCATCAAATGTAAATTGTCAAATTTGCAATAAAATGGGTCATTCAGCTAGGCTTTGCTCTGAGAGGGGTAATTTTGCGTATGTCGCCGGAAGCTTAGTGGATTTAATTTCAAATCCAGATATGGATGGTATTGTAGATGATAATTGGTGTTTGGATTCTGGAGCTTCACATCATATGACTCTGAAAATTGACCAATTCTACGATGCTCAACTATACACAGGTATGACTTCTATTATAATAGGGGATGGTAAAACCTTTAAAATTACTTATATTGGTAGTATTAAATTAAAAACTGTTTTTGGTATTTTGGTTTTAAAAAATGTGTTGTGTGTGCCTAAAATGAAAAAGAACTTAATCTCAATTCAATGTCTAACTAGAGATATGAATTGTAATTTTGGATCAAATGAATATGGTTTTATGATTAAGGACAAGGTGACGGGGAAGACTATTCTGAGTGGCAGTAGTGCTGGAGTCTTGTATCATCTAAGGCCTGGACTTCAAGAAGGATATAAATGGAGCTACTGGATTAGTAGCTTGTAGTATAATTAGAAATATAGATGGTCTATGGCATGGCAGATTATGTCATGCTAATGATTCTGTAATAAGAAAATTAGCTAATAAGTGCAATTTTAAATTCAATAAATGTAATGATTGTGAAACTTGTTCAATCAATAAAATGCATAAAATACCATTTCTAAGAAGAGAAGTTTATTGTAAAGAACGACTTGGGATTGTTCATACTGATGTATGGAGTCCTGCTCCTGTAAATTCTATTATTGGTTTTAGATGTTATCTAATTCTAGTTGATGAATATAGTCGTTATACTTGGATATATCCACTTAAAAATAAAAGTGATGTGTTAAATCAATTCAAAAAATTTCATAAAATGACTGAAAATATGTTAAATTGTAAAATTAAATATGTACAATCTGATTCAGGACGAGAATTTCTGAATTATAAGTTTCAACAATAGACACAAGAGTGTGGTATTGTTCAGAGATTTTCTTCTCCATATACTCCTGGCCAAATGGGGATTGGTGAGAGAAAGCATAGACATCTCATTGAGACAGTTAGATGTCTGTTGTTCAAATCAAAGTTTCCTAAAATTTATTGGGTAAAAGCCACACTAATGGCTATCTACACTATAAATAGGATTCCTGCAAGCATAGAGAAAATATCACCTTATGAAAAGTTATTCAATAGAAGTCCTGATTATAACTATTTTAGAATTTTTGGTACTCTTTGCTTCCCTTTACTACCCAAAACTAAGAGAGATAAGTTGTCTCCCAAAGCAGCTAGGTGTTGTTTTCTAGGTTATTCTCCGATTCATAGAGGATATAGATGTTTATCCCTTTCATAAAATCAATAAGACATTAACTAAACAAAATGATAAGTTGAAAAGTGAGGAAATATTTTTTAAGGTGGAAGATACACTTCCCAATTTTACAAACAAGAGTATGAACAATGTTCAGAGAAGACAAGATAATTTTGATCAAACTAATAGAGATGATCAAATTAATTTTACAAACAGTCCTACTATTGAACCAATTTCTACAAGTTCTTCAAATGATCCTATCATTGGGTTGAACTCTAAAAATTCTGATAATGAATTAAACCCTAATCCTATTATTGGGTCTAACTCTGAGAATATTAATGAGGATAATCTCATTATTAATACAAACTCTGAAGTAGAATCTAGCCGACATATACCTAATATTGAAACTAACCTTGGTAATGATGAAAACAATAGATGTATTAATAAGAGAGTGAATCCTATCCCAACTGACACTACAAAAAAAAGGACCTTGTATGACGGTCTGTAGATAACGGATTTCCGCCATCAATAATTCAGTTGTTTAGATGGCGGACATCCGCCATCTATTCTTTGAGTCCGCCAAGGAAAGGTTTTGGCTCGACGGCGGTTCAAATTTATTTTCGATGACAGTGTTTAGATGACGGATTTCCACCATCTAAACTATCCCGCCCAAAATTTTGAATCCCCCCCAATATTCAGCCCGATTACCCGATTAAATTGATTTAACACGGAGGATGTCCACCATGTTAAGTTTTCGAGGATTTGGGCGGAAAAAATCCGCCCAAATTTCGATTGGGCGGACTTTCACTTAAGTCCGGGCGGAACTTAAGTATACTTACTGTAGAATCAAAATTGTCGACATAAAATTATATTTTAATCATGTAAATTTAAACCCTAATTACACTTTTAATCAAAGGGTTAAATAAGTCAATCGATATTAAACCTAACTCTAGTTAATTAATTAATCATTTGAGTTAAGGGTTTAAGTCAAAGTTAAAAGTCAAATTGGAATAATTACATTTTTACCTTGAACATTAATATTTGGAATAATTGCATTTTTACCTTGAATATTATTATTATTATTATTATCTTTTGACACTTTATTTAAGGTATAATATTCCAAGGGGACAAAACACTATTCAACGTTGAATTTCAAGAAAGATAATATTCTTCAACAAACTCTATCCAAGAAAATACTATTCAAGATAAGATCAAAAACAAAGCTTGGATTTATGTGAGAAATCAAGGAGCCATCCATTGAAGATCCAAGGGTGGACATTGAGTGGCCAAGGCTATAAATAGAAGGGTAATCCCCTCATTTTCACTCACCACACTACAAGCAAACTCAAGAGCTTTCACTCCACACTTGCCCACACGTTTTTACCTCCAAGCTTCCAAGCTTTCAAGTGCTCAAGTGTTCTAGCTTTCCAAAGCTTCAAAAGCTCTTCAACTTCTTCTTCTAATCTTCTTGTTCATCTTTACAAGTAAGAAGTGTTGTTTGCTTTAATATTCCACTCCTCTAATCACCTCTTGTATGTGTCCACTTTGGTTGAGAGGGTTGTCTCAATAGTACCAAAGTGTTAGAGAAGGTTTTCGAGCTCAACCATAAAACTCTAGTTTGGTTTTATAGAGTTTTCAGGAAAACTCTTAGGTCGAATCTACCTTGAAATATTTCTAGGTTTTTAAGAGTTCCTTGATACTCTAAGGTACTAACTTACCCGTAAAAGTTAGAGGTTTTTAAGAATGCCCTTGATACTCTAAGGTGTGAGTTTACCCGTAAAAGACTGGTTCTTAAACGAAGTAGCCTTAAAACTTAGAGAGGTTTTTAGAGTTCCTTGATACTCTAAGGTACTAACTTACCCGCAAAAGTTAGAGGTTCTTAAAAGTGCCCTTGATACTCTAAGGTGTGAGTCTACCCGTAAAAGACTGGTTCCTAAGAGAAGTAGCCTTAAAGCTTAGAGAGGTTCTTAAGAGTTTCCTTGATACTCTAAGGTTTTGCCATAACCTTTAGGCGAGTAAATTCCGACAGTTGGTCGGGACTGGATTAGCCCTTGTTTGGGTGAACCAGTATAAATCTCTTGTGTTGTTCTTTGTTAACTTTAGTTTTTATCTTTCATCTAAAAACAACTAAACAACACTTAATTGAAAAGGATCTCTCTTCAGTTATCTGGTCAAATATAGAGATTGACTACTTTATGCAGATCCCTCATCCAGTTATCTGGTCAACTATCTGAGGTTATATTCATTGCTTTAAATCTTTATTCATATATTTGTTCAAGCATTTACTTATCATATATATATATCCAGTTATCTGGTCATATCTTGCTTATCAAATATATATCCAGTTATTTGGTCGTTTACTCTATAATATAATTTGTGTTTATAATATAACTTAGTATTCATATACTATAGTTGTTTATAAAACACCATCTGAAAAGTTGACTCTGTATTCATATACTGTAGTAAACTTCAAAAGTAAAAGGCAAATCCAATATATATAATATTATAAGATATAATATTATATTTTTTTAAATCATATAATAGTATTATATTGCTAACAATATTATACTACTATTATTATATTATACAACCATTTGTGCACTTAAGTGTGTGTAGGTAATTCCGCTAGTAACCTGCATAAATCGAAAAGAGGCTATTATCCCCCCTTATAGTCTCGGATCACGATCCAACACTAACATGGCGGAAATCCGCCATGTAAGTTTTGGGGTTTAATAAAAACTCCAAATCAGAACAGAACGCATACATTAATCGCAAAACCCTCTCCCTCTGCCGACTGCCCACTGCTGACTTCCGACTCCCGATTGATCGCCGCCGCTCGCCGCCGTTCGTTCTCGCCTCGCCACGTTCGGTCTCGCCTCACCGATCATCTCTGAAGGTATGTGATGGCATGGGTTGTTTTCTTTATTTTGATTTTCTATTATTGCATTTGATCTTTATCTATCCATCTCCTGTAAATGCGTTTTGTTCTTGATCCTAATCTATTGATCTCTTTATCTATCTATCTCTTTGTTTATTTATGTATGAAAATATTTATGGTTTTGGAATGTATGGAAATTTGATTTTGATTCATGGTGCTGGAAGCATACTATGATTCATGGTGCTGGAAATATTTATGATGAATGAATGAATGATACTATGATGGATTCATGGTGCTGGAAAATTCTTTGTTTGAATCTTTTTTTTTTGGATTTTGGATTTTGTTATTTTGTGGGTATATGTTTGATTGTTTTTGGGTATAACATCACTAATTCAAGTATCAACTATCTATGTTTGTTTGTTATTGTAATCTACTGTTTTGATGATTAGGTTTATCTTTTGTTTGTTTTTTATCTAAAGTACAAACTATCTTTATCCAAGTTTTTGAGATTTAATGTGTGAGTGTATGGCTTGCGATTTATCCAAGTTAAGAGCATGTTAATTGGGTATTTTTTAATAAATTAAATGATGGCTTTTAATCAAATTCAAATAAGTTATTTAAGTGTTATATGAATGTTATTTGAGTGTTATCTCTTTAATTATTTAATTATTGTTTTGACATAATTTAAATAACTATTTAATTAATAATTTAATTATTTGTATTTAATTAAATATTTTAATTAATTTGTGAAATAATAATTTAATATATTGTTTTTCAATAATAAATTATGTAATTAAATAATTAATTTATTTTTTATTTGGAATGAATTGTATGAAATAGAATTAATTATTTAAATAATATAATTATCTAATTTTTAATAACTATTTAATTATTTAATATACTGTTTTTAATGAAATAATTAATAATTTTTTGTTTTTATATAATTTAAAAATTATGTGAATTAATTATTGTATTTTTGACTTGTTATAGGTTTTCTAAAAGTGAGATTTCGTAAGTTTTGGATTGCGGTAAAAAATTAAATTTATTTATTTAATCAATTAATTTTTAAATTATTAGATTTATTGTAAAATTAAATGATTAATTATTATTAATTGATTAACAATTATTAAATATTAATTAATTTGTAAATAATGAAATATTTGCATGAAATAACATTTAATCATTAAATTTGAAATCATTTAATTAATTTTAATATAATTTAATTAATTTGCATGAAATTAAAAATTTGTTAATTAATTAATAATTATTAAATTGAAATAATAATGATTAATTTCCATGAAATTAAAAATTTGTTAATTAATTAGTAATTATTAAATTGAAAGGTTAATGATTAATTTGCATGAAATTAATAATTTGTTAATTAATTAGTAATTATTAAATTGAAATAATAATGATTAATTTGCATGAAATTAAAAATTTATTTAAAAATTCATGATTATTTAATTATTTGTTTAATAATTAATAATTAATTAATTATTTTTAGATTTTAAAAATGTCACGTAGAGTGAAGCAATTACCTTGTAAGAGGGCTCTACCATCCAATCCCCAAGATGCACCAGTACCAGTTTTATCTCCCGGTTCATCCTGCATCAGCACCAGTACGTCCAGCACCGGCACCTGTTTGTCCAGCACCGGCCCCTCCAGTTCCGCAACCAGCAACTCCGATGAAAATCATTTATGAAACAGATTCGGAATAGTTAATTAGACCTTTAATTAGCTAGATTTTCCAAAAAAATTCGAACTTAATAATAATCGAACTATATTAGCTAGATTTTCACTAATTTTGCCATTTCGAATTCGACTCACCCAAAAGGTTATTATAACAGTCCAGTTAGAGCTAGATTCCGTGGATGAATAACCACCACGTGTCACTCAGACAGACATTGGCGGATAGTTATTTTAAATACATGGCGGGATACCTGTTGGGGATTATCGAATTTCAACCCAATTTCCCAATCCTCTCAACTCCGGCTCCTTTGGGAGAGTTCTTCCCCAACCTCCGGCTCCCAATCGGGAGAATTCTGCTCTTCGTCTCAACTCGCGGTTATGGCAACGTAACATTGGTGCTTTCAATCGTTTGTGAACGATCTTCGCCGGAAGCGGAAGATCATAGTCGGAAACGACTCTAAAAATTTAAAACTCGTCAAGGCTCGTTCCAGGCATGAACTGGATCTGCAACAGGAAAGCAAGAGATCTTAATCTTGTAATTTTGATTTCAAAATTTTAATCGATAATTGTATGAAATGACAGAAAAAGCGAAATCGAGCGACAATCTGCACGATTCAACGGAACTAGAAAACATCCGGGAGGAGATAGAAAAGGTAGTTACGGGTCAGTCATCCCGATTGTCGAAACATGAGTCAGCAATCGCGAGCATATCTGATCGAATTGGAGATCTGACGGTGTTGATGAAGGAGATGCAAATGTCGATGGGGATGAATCACAGTCCGGACAGATTGGATCCAAAGACATCGAAACAGATTAAACTGGATCTACCGAAGTTTTCAGGGGTCGATCCGGAAGGATGGATCTTCCATGCGGAGGAATACTTCACATTCCATGGAATACTGGATGATTCAAGAATCCAGATCGCTGGATTTCACATGAACAAGGGTGCATTGGGGTGAATGCGGGGATTGAGGCAGAACAAATTGCTTTCTACTTGGGAACGCTTCACAGAGGACTTGCGCAAACGATTTGGAGGCTCGGCATACGTTGACAAGTTACAAGAACTTTCACGCCTTCAACAAACATCATCGGTAGCAGTTTGTCCGGAGCAATTCGAGGAATTGCTGAACGGGGTGTCGGGACAGACAGAAGCAGCTCTGATAAGTTTCTTTATCGGAGGGCTGAAAGCGGAACTGAAGGGAGAGCTAAAGATTAGAGAGCCGACCTCGCTGAGGAAGGTATTTGCATTGGCTAAAGTTTATGAGGAGCATCGTGGAATGGGAAAGGGCCGCGGCATGATATCAAATACAAATTCCGAGCCACTAATTAAGACATTACCAGCAGGCCCGAAGGGGGTGCCGATTGTGCGGAAAATGCTGACCACAGAGGAACGCTGCGAGCGCACAGCCAAGGGCTTGTGCTTTAACTGTGATGAGTCTTACTCACCCGGGCACAAATGTAGAGGATGACTATTCAGGATGGATGCTGAGCGAGACTGCCTGGTGGAATTGATTGAGCAGCATGAAGAAATGGGGGAGGAAGTGGTAGAAGACCCAGTAACAACAACAGAAATTAGCCTCCATGCCTTTTCAGGAACATTTAATCCGAGAACAATACGTTTGAAGGGCTGGATTCAAGGGAAGCCCCTATCGGTGTTGATCTACAGTGGGAGCACTCATAATTTTGTGCAAGCAGAGGTGGCCACTTGGTTGGGATATGAAATGCAGGAGTTACCGGCATTTAAGGTGTTTATCGGGAGTGGGGGAGTATTTGGTGTGTAAAGAGGTATGCCGGCAGGTGACTATTTCAATACAGAACACCACCATCATCGAATATTTGTTTGTTCTGGCGATGGGTGGGGCGAATGTAGTACTTGGTATTCAATTGCTGGGGAGGCTGGGACCGGTCACAACGGACCACAAGGAATTGAGTATGGAGTATTGGGAAGGCGACAAAAAAATTCGACTCCAAGGTGATCCACATCTGGTGGATTTAGAAATTTCGAAATCGGGACTGAGGAAATTGATGTCGAGGGGCGAGGTGGCCTTCTTTTGTCAATTGAGATGCGAAGAGGAGGAGCCAAAGGAGCGCAAGGAGAGTGGCCAGAGTTGTCGGGAATACTGGAGGAGTTTGGGGATGTACTGGCTGAACCCAATAAATTACCGCCGGACAGAGAGACTAACCATAGAATCTCATTGTTGCTAGGATCGCAACCAATTAACGTGCATCCATACCGCTACCCGCACTACCAAAAGAACGAGATTGAGAGGTTGACTCGGGAAATGTTAAACCAGGGCCTGATAAAACACAGTATCAGTCCATTTTCTTCGCCGGTCTTGTTGGTCAAGAAGAAGGACGGAAGCTGGCGATTTTGCGTGGATTATAGAACGTTAAACGCCGTGATAGTGAGGGATAGGTTCCCTATTCCTACAATGGACGAATTGCATGGAGAAATGGTATTCTCGAAGCTGGACTTGCGCGCCGGCTATTATCAGATTCGCATCGCCGCCGATGACGTCAAGAAGACTGCATTTCGCACCCACCAGGGTCACTATGAATTCACAGTGATGCAGTTTGGGTTGTCAAACGCACCTTCGACATTTCAAGCCACCATGAACCAGCTGCTTCAGCCTCTGTTACGGAAATCAGTCATCGTTTTCTTCGACGACATTCTAGTGTACAGTGGTTCGTGGAATCTACACATTGAACACTTCGGGGCGGTATTCAAATTACTGCGACAACACTGCTTCTACGTAAGGGAATCGAAGTGTGCGTTTGAACTGGAGGAACTCACGTACCTGGGGCATATCATCTCGCCGCAGGGTATCAAACCAGACCCGGAGAAGATTGAGGCTGTGATAGGGTGGCCGAGACTGAAGAATGTTAAACAGACTAGGGCATTCCTGGGGTTAATAGGGTATTACCGGAAATTTGTGGCCCGATATGCACAAATTGCGGCTCCCCTTACGAATCTATTACGGAAAGATGGTTTTCAGTGGTCGTCGGAAGCAACTGAAGCTTTCGAGAGATTGAAGACAGTATTAACCACTGCACCAGTACAGATGTTTCCCAATTTTAATTTGCCGTCCGTGGTCTAAACCGACGCCTGTGAGGTCGAAATCGGAGCGATCCTACTTCAGTACGAACATCCTTTGGCCTATTTCAGCCGGAAGTTATCAAATCTACGACAACACGCGTCAACCTATTCCAAAGAATTGTGGGCATTGACTGAATCTGTGTACAAGTGGCGCCACTATCTCTTGGGCAGCGAATTCACGATTAGGACCGATCACTCTAGCCTTAAGAACCTACTGGGGCAGGTGATCCAATCCCCGGAGCAGCAGTACTTCTTGACGCGGTTATTGGGTTTTTCATTCAAGATCGAGTACAGGAAGGGGAAAGAAAATGCAGCCGCAGATGCTCTGTCAAGGTTACCAGCAACCGAATTGGAGAATGAATTAGCGGAATTGAAGAGGTTGACAAGTGAGATGGTGTCGAATTGGGAGGAGTTAGTCGCAAAGGAAAACGAAACAAATGATTGGATCCTCGCAATGAAGGAGAAAGTTCAGGCAGAGGAAACTGATTCCAAGTTTTCAGTTCAGAACGGAATTCTATACTTCCAAGAATTGTTTGTTTTGGGTCCAACATCGACGTTAAGAAGTTGGTGAGACATGCCTGATTACGTCAGTCACTCCCAGCAACGCCCTTCAACAAGGACTCGGGTTCCGTTGCTTTATGCCGGACCCCCGGAGAGTTCCACAAATGCAGGGGAAGTGTCTACGTCAAGTACTCAAGGAAACACCTAGGAATCGCCGACTGGGACTACCAAGTCGCCGACTCCAGGGGTGAATCGCCGACTCCAGGCCTCGTGGTCAGTTCTGATAGACTGCCAACCTGGCTCATGGGGATTCGGCGACTCCACCTCTGAATCGGCGACTCCCATACCTGAGTCGCCGATTCCCAGCCGTTACTTGGGAGGGCCCACGTCATTATGGCACCCTTCAATAGGACACCATAATGGGGTGGGCCCCACGCTAATGAATGGGGAAACGTCCCCCAAGACCCTATAAAAGGGGTCCTTGGGGGTCCTCTACTCCCAAGTCATTCCCACTTGACCACACCACACCAGAGCAATCCAAGGAGCCCGAATCGCCTACTCTCAAGAGAGTCGCCGATTCCTCTCCACTTCTGCAGGTACATTGACGTAGAGCGCGCGTCGTGGACTCCAAAGTCTTCGGCCCTCCTCGCAACCCCGCGAGCCTACTGGTAGCAGATTTCATGCTTCATCAGTAGGTGCCGTCTGTGGGACTATCGAACCACGATATCCCGTCGTAATCGCGAAATTTTCTTCGCAAAGTTCAGCTCGATTCCCTTAGGGTGAGTCACTAACTTTGTGTTAAGGAATCTCCGATACACACAGGCAATCGCCGACTCTACCTAGTGAGTCGCCGATTGCGGGTTATTCTGTTAGCTAAGAGTGTTGTCCACGGCTTGGTTCAAAAAGGTCATAAGTTGAATCGCCGACTCCACATAGGGAGTCGCCGATTCCTTTAGCTTTTTGAGCAAGTGCTGTCAATGCCTTTTGCTCTGGCACTTTCACTTCCATATATGTTGGATTTTTCATAGAAAATCACCTATCCCCATCTGAATCGTCGATTCCCACTTGAATCAACGATTCCACACTGAGTAGGCGATTCCCACAATTGAATCGCCGACTCCCACACTGAGTAGGCGATTCCCACACTTGAATTGTCGATTCAGTTATCGTCTTCATTCATCGCTTCGGCTGAATAAGACCACACTGAGTAGGTGATTCCCACACTTTAGTCGCCGACTCCCATACCGAGTAGGTGATTCCCACAGTTGAATTGTCGATTCGGTCATCGTCTTCATTCATCGCTTTGGCTGAATAAGATCACACATAGCCCAGCTCTTTTACCGAAACGAAAATCCATCGCTTTGGCTGGACTCGCATCGACGTTTCGGTAAAAAAAAAAAGTTTGGGGCTTTTTACCTTTTTTCACTACCAGTGATTTTGTCGGTCCACCTCCGGAATACCCAGATCTGATTTTGGAATTCTACGACCACACTTCACGTGAAAAAAGTTTTCTCTACGAGTACAGAAGAGCAGAATTTCCCAACAGTGCAAGGAATCTTTTCTGGGATAGGTCTAAACAGGCATCCCGAAAACCACCTCCGGCAGCACGATTTTCTGCAGAAAAATTGCAAAAAAATTTCGATATTTTTTGCTAATTTCAAACTTTGGGGACTAGTAGTACTGCTCAAGGGAGTCACAAAACTACAAAGAAATATTATACAAATATTTTCTGTTTTGTGATACCCGGGGGGGCAGGTACCTACCCATAGCTTTCGACACTTCGGAAGAACTTCCACTTGTAGTCTATTGCTTCGACCCGATAGAGGTAACCATCCCATTTATGGCTCCTTTTACTAAGGATAATAAAAAGAAAGCTCTCGCCATTGCTACTGAGGTAGGAGCTTCTGGTAGGAGGGTTGGTTCCCGTATTATACCAACCTCCAATATACCACTTTCGACACATGAGGTGCCCTCATCACTCCCATCAAATGGGGGAGTGAACCTAACTCCTGCGCTACAAGAGAGGTTGATTAACTTTATGGATTCCATAGAAAAAAGAGTTAGCAATCTCGAGAAAGCGAGGGGCAACAAGACCATCATCCGCGAAGGAGCGGGTGAATCTAGGTCTTACTATCCTCCATCTACGGAGAAAAAGAGGAAATCTCCAGCACCTCCTAAGGCAAAGGCTGGACCTAGCAAGAGTCGCACTCACAAGACTCTTACAACAAAGTTCGTGGAAGATCTCCGTCGGAAGCTGGCCGACAATCCGATCGCTAGCAATCCGATCGAGCTCATGAGAATCAAAAGCGCTCCTTTTCACAAGGACCTTTTGAAAGAATCTTTTCCACCAACCTGGCGGGTACCCAAGATAGAAGCGTATGACGGTTCGATTGATCCAAAAGATCACATCAACCTCTACCGTAGTGTCTTGGAAACGCAGACCACCGATAGCGGACTGTTGTGTCGGGCATTCCCCGACACTCTCAAAGGCAACGCTTATCGGTGGTTCTCTGGTCTGCCAGCTGGCTCGGTCTCCAGCTTCGCGGACCTATCTTCAAAGTTCATCGCCCAACATGTGGGGATGATCAGAATAAAACACAGTGCCAACGCACTGCTGGCATTACGACAGAACAAACTGTCTCTGAGGGATTACACGATTAAGTTCACTTCCATGATGACAGAAGTGAACGACCTAATCCCGAGTCTGGCCATAGCGGGGTACATGAATGGGCTAGTACCCTACTCTCCTTTGGCTCAGAACCTTATGCTCCATAAAATGGAGACCCTCCCCGACCTCTTCCAACGAGCTCAATCGTTCATTGAGATAGAAGAGGAGAACAATAATAAGCTGGACGGAGGATACAAGTTCCTAGTCTAAAACCTCGACTAGTCCTCCTCGATACAGAGAGGAGCTTCTCATCAACAGTTGTGACCGCCAAAGTCATAACTCATACTCTCAGTCTGCAGTTATGGCCAAGAAAGCCATAGCTCACACTCTCGGCCCAGTAACAGTTATGACCATAGCCCACGCTCTCAATCCTATGACGGTGATGGCAACCAGAGCCACAGTTCACACTCGCAATCAAGTGCATCACGCTAGGAGTGAGGAACTATCATCTGTTAAGAGATAAGATTGGCCAGAGTAACCATGAAGGCTATGCTTCTGTCAGTGACAACCAACGACTAAAACATGTTGATTATTTTGTTTGTCGCTCATGCTATTCTTATGTATTCTCAATAGCGATATTATTCTAAATAAATCTCTCTTTAATCCATAAAGATCTATGCAGTGTCATATTTAGAATAATCACCCGTCGCTTCAGACGGATCAATCATCCATTGCTTCGGCTGGATGACGTCCGTCTCTTCAATCTCATATATTACCCATCGCTTTGGCTGGATGATACCCGTCGCTCAAACCTAGCTTACGACCAACGAGTCTAAGTGATGGTCACAAATCATGTCCTAAGTACAAATGAACCTAAGAGGTTCTAAGTACCCACAACACATACGATTCAACCCCATCTTGTCGCTATGGCCTTGATAAGGGTAAAAAGTTACTCTGTCGCTTCGGCTAGAGTTCAACTATATATTAGGGAATGAAATCTAGAGTCTTAGGTCCTCAAAAAATCCTAAGTCCTATTCCCGATAATTTTTGTATCTCCAACTCATTACGTCACTTAGTTTTGCGAGTCTTGGTTAGTTGAGAAGTTTAATTTATTTTGCGAGTTTAGCCGTAGACTGAGCTACGATTCGTACGACCAAGTCTACGCCCAGAGTGGCTAGCAATAAGGTTAGCAGAGTCTAATTTACGTCCAGAGTGACTAAATTACGACTTGTGAATCTAGTTTTGGGCCTTAGTTACAATTCAAAAAATAAATTAAATAAACAATTAATTAAGAAAACAAAATAATTGATTGAGTTCCAAAAAATTACAAAAATATCAAAACATTACAAGAGGGGGAGTATCACGAGCTCTCCCGACACTTTTGTCGCTTCGGTCAGAAGTCGTCAAAATCCTCACAGTTACCCAAAACTTAGGAGTCGACGATTGGGACACCCGGTCTCCGACTCAGGGTAAAAAAACATCACATTTCCAGTAGGGAGTATCACAAGCTCTCTCAGACACTTCTGTCGCTTCGGCCAGAAGTCGTCACGTTCCATGAGGGAGTATCACAAGCTCTCTCCGACACTTCTGTCGCTTCGGCCAGAAGTCGTCACGTTTCAAGAGAGAGTATCACAAGTTCTCTCCAACATCAGGGTTCAAACTTAAGTTGTAATTGTAAATTACAAACGTAACCCTCGAGTTTGAAAAATTTGCATCCTTCGGATTTTTCATTCGCGCTATCTTTTACAACTCTACATTAATCTGGAGGTATAAATTATCCGCAAATTTAACCGTAGGCTGAGCTATGATTCGTACGACCAAGTCTACGCCCAGAGTGGCTAGCAATAGGGTTAGCATAGTCTAATTTACATCCAGAGTGGCTAAATTACGATTTGTGAATCTAGTTTCGGGTCTTAGTTACAATTTAAAGGGCAATTTATATGAAAGATTAGCAATAAAACAAAAGATAACCAATTAACAATCGCTTCAAGGGGGAGTATCACAAACTCTCTCTCCTGACACTTCTGTCGCTTCGGCCAGAAGTCTTCACATTTTCAATGGAGAGTATCACAAACGACTCTCCCGACACTTCTGTCAATTTGGATAGAAGTCGTCACATTTCGAGGAGAGATGTCACAAACTCTCCCGACACTTCTGTCAATTGGGATAGAAGTCGTCACATTTCAAGGGGGAGTATCACAAACACTCCCGACACTTCTGTCAATTTGGATAGAAGTCGTCACATTTCGAGGGGAGGTATCACAAACTCTCCCGACACTTCTGTCAATTGGGATGGAAGTCGTCACATTTTCAATGAAGAGTATCACAAGTATTACCGGCGCTTCTAGCGCTTTGGCCAGAAGTAGTCACATTTTCAATGGGAAATATCACAAGTACTCCCGACGCTTCTGTCGCTTCGGCCAGAAGTAGTCACATTTTCAATGGGGAATATCACAAGTACTCACGACGCTTCTGTCGCTTCGGCCAGAAGTCGTCACATTTCGAGGGGGAGTATCACAAGCTCTCCAGACACTTCTGTCGCTTCGGTCAGAAGTCGTCAAATTTCGAGGGGGAGTATCACAAGCTCTCCAGACACTTCTGTCGCTTCGGTCAGAAGTCATTTCGAGGGGAGTATCACAAGCTCTCCCGACACTTCTGTCGCTCCGGACAGAAGTCGTCAAAAATTGAGCACGGTAAAATCTGTCGCTTCGGCCAGATTTACCAAGGATTTATTGAGCAAAGAAGAGGCATCAAGGAAGGTAAAATCACACGGTAAGTTCAATAAGTTAAATAAGCGTTTTTGTGGACTGATCTAGTTGTTTTGCAGGATGTTTTCTTTATTGCAGCAAAGGTTCTAATAGTGAACTAGGTTCTAATAGTGAACCAGACTCTGATAGTGAGTCAGACTCTAATAGTGAGTCGGTCTATCTCGTCGCTTCGGCCTTGATAGACCAGAGGTCATTTTGACGCTTCGGCCTTAATGATCTCAAGGGGGGAGTATCACAAGCTCTTCCCGACACTTCTGTCGCTTCGGCCAGAAGTCGTCGAAATCCAAGGGGAGTATCACAAGTTCTCCCGGCACTTCTGTCGCTTCGGCCAGAAGTTGTCACATTTTTGAGCATGATAGATCTGTCGCTTAGGCCAGATCAATCAAGGAGTTATTGAGCATAAGGAGGAGCAGCATGAGAGGAAGCTCCACACGGCAAGGTCAGTAAATCAATAAATATATCCTTTAGACTGATATAATTGTTTTGCAGGTTGTTTTCTGTTTTGCAGGCATGATTCTGTCGCTTCAGACAGAATCATACCAAGAATTATCACTACAAGATTCCTGCGTTTCAACGACGATCAGAAATCGTCGCTAAATTGGTTTCAGCGACGATTATTGATCGTCGCTAAAGCTTTGCTGTAGGTCGTCTCGCTAAAAATTTAGCGACGATGTTGGATAGCGACGATGTGTCATCGTCGCTGATGTAATCCCACACGCGCGCTATTTTTTGGCGCCAAAAAATAGCATCATCGTTGAATCGTCGCTAATATTTGAAAAAGATCATCGCCATATCGTCGCTAAATCGTCGCTCTCAATAAATTTTAATATTCCCTGTCTCAACTTATTGTCGCTAAATCGTCGTTAAATCGTCGCTTTTGTTAAATTTTAATTTTCCCTGTTTCAACTTATCGTCGCTCAATCGTCGCTTAATCTTCGCTAAAATATAATACAATAAAAAAAATGTTTTATTTATATGGGTGTTCATTTAGAGCCTTACTATTCAATCACACTTGTAAATACATGCAAATACAATTCAACCCTAAATACAATTCAATACCTGCAAATACAATTCAATTCACACCAATCACATCCATTCAATCGATCACACCAATCACATACATTCAATCATACAAATTTCACATATTGAATCACAAATGAATCACAAATTAGATTAAGTGTTTATTAGAGATAATAGAGTTATAATAGAGATTACAATTACAGTTACAATTACAATAGAGTTAAGTGTTTCAATTACAATAGAGGTAAGTGTTTTACAATTTTTTTTGTTGAACAATATTGGAAATATCTAAAGTTTTACCTTTTGGTCGAGGTGTCGAATTCAAAGTAGTATCTTCTTCCCAATAATTTCTCGATAATGGAATAAGTTGGTTTAACTGAGAAGAAACAGGAACATTACTCGATGATGGACGATTCGGGTCGTTGCTTGTAGCATTAGCCTGAAAATAAATGAAGATATTCAAAAATTAATAAATTTAAAAACTAATTTAAAAACATTTATTAAACTCACATGTATATTGTCAATTAACCGTTGTTCCATCATTTTAAATCGTTTTTAGTTTTCTATTTCGAACGCTTCCATTCGTTTTTCAACGGCTTTGGAAACTGCCAATTCAAATTCTTCAGTGTTGTGCTTCTCAGTTTCCTCATTGCTTTGGATAATTAATAGTCAGGTACTGATTGAATGCATTCCGAGCATGGTCTTGGTCATCAAATTTAAAGAATTTCTACACAGAAAAAATTATTGAGTTATTTCTCAAATAATCAAATAAATTGAACGCATATATAGAAGAAATACAATCACATAACATACCAAAAATTTGTCCCAAATTATTTCTTTATCCTCATCGCTCCATTGAGCCCATGTGATTTCTGCTCCTAGAATAAATCCTTTAACCAAACAACCAATTTGCTTTCGTATATCATTTGGAAATGTTCTGTAAGTTAAATTTTAAGTTCAATTAATATAATGAAAAGAAAGTTATTTGATTATTTGATTTTGAAATGAATTATATACCCAGATTGAAAAACAACTCTAGGAAATGGTGTTGAAGGTTGTGGAATTCCTTTTGTAAATTTTCTAGTACATCGACGAGCTGATTCCACCTCATTGTCGACAGATTGTCGTTGTCGACGTATTTGACCACGCTTACGTCGACGAGCTGAGAATGCAAAGTTTAGAAACCGCTCGACACCATTGAGAAATGAATCGGTAATTTGATTTTTCTCATCTAATCGGTTGTACATCCAATTTCGATCATTGCCGGTCATTCTATAAAATAATTGAAACATGCAAAAATGAGTTGCATGTCCGCATGAATTTCATGAAAAATATATCATGAAAAATAAAAATATAAATCATAATAAGAAAGGCTCAGCTAGGGCTTTGCAGGCTCAGCTTGGCTCGGCTCAGCTAGGGCTTGTCAGGCTGAGCTTGGCTCGGCTCAGCTCGGAAAATCATCTAAACACTACGATTAAATTTTTACAGACTGATAATGGGGGCCGGGGGCATATGTTAGTAATGAGTTTAAATAATTCTAAGGAGAAAATGGAATTAGCCATATTTTCTCATGCCCTCACACTCATGAGAAGGTAGCAATTTCTTAAAGAAATCATAGGCATATTGTAGACATGGGCTTAGGATTGATGAAAAAAGCATCATTACCTCTAAACCTATGGCCATATGCATTTCATTACCTCTAAACCTATGACCATCATCCCCATATGATTTGGGGAAATAAGTTTAAAATGACCTAATTTAACATAATTTGGAAAAACATTTAAAAGGACTAAAATGACTTAACTTAGTTTATACTTTTGGGGATATTACAATTTAACTGAAACCTCTTAAAAATCAATATTTAAATGAAAAAGGTATTAAAATAAGTATTCAAAAAACTTATACAAAAATAACTAACTCTAACTAAACATTTCTAAATAATATAAAATCTAGCATAATATAACACTATAAAACTATAAAATTAAACACGATGTGAATCATATGATAGTCGATAGAAACTAAGAGTTTATAAATCGCAAGCATTCATTTATTTTGAAATCGCAAACTCGAATTAAACCTAGAGTTTATTGAAATCGCAAGCATTCATTCATATATTCATTTAATGAATCCAAACCATTTATTATTTCCATTATCAAAACCAACTTCTTAAATCTTTATTTTATTGATTGGAAATGGTTAATATAACATTTTATGTTCTGGTAAAGATGAAAAATATGGTTGTAATTGTAAGTGATTTATAATTTTATACATACACTGCATGCATCGGCAGAACTTTTGAAAATATTTGCACAACTTTTGCAAATATTGGGAGAGATGCTGGAATATTGCTGGGCTGGACAAAACTACAATAACTTGCTGGCAAATACTGTGGATGTAGAAGGGAAGAAGACAAGTTCTTTGATAGTTTTGAAAACTTTGTTTTAATTTAATTTTTATTAACTTCACTGAAAATATCATTCACCCAATCATAATTCAGCTATTCAGAGGCGAAAAATCTGGCGAGAAGGAGAGTTGAGAAAAATCCGGCGAGAAGGATT